>JANZXR010343934.1:0-23776 GCA_027575705.1 Erythroxylum echinodendron
GAGCTAAAAGATGTGAAGTCGATTTCTATGCTTATTCAGTTGATGGATAAATTTATAAAGAAACCATTTGGTATGGTAGAGGATGTGTTGGTCAAGGTGGACAAATTCATTACTCTAGTGGACTTTACAATGTAAGACTTTAAAGAGTATAGGAATTGCTAACTTATTCTAGGTAGGTCATTTATGAACACGAGAAAATTTTTAGTTGACGTCTTTGAAGGGAAACTCATCCTTAGGTTGGTGATGAAAAAGTGGAATTTAATATTTGAGCAACACAAGGTCTAATCCAAGGGAGCAATTAAAGGCTATAATAGTTATAAGTGAAAGTGATTTAAAAGAACTAACCACGATAAAGGTTAAACACCATACCTATGTACATAAAAAGTAAAAGGACAAAGATGAACAGAAAGAAGATACTCCTTATGTTCATGCTCCTCCATATGTATCGAAGACTTCATTCCCACAAAGTCTAAAAAAGAAAAAACTGGACGTAAAATTTGTAAATTTCAAGAAAAACCTTAAAAAATTGCAACGAAAGAAAGTTCCTCAAGCATATATTATTAAATAAGTGAACTTAGAGGGACAAACAAATGGCTTCTCTAACTGAAAGCTACAGTTACATAATTACCAACCATATGCATTTAAAATTAAAGGACCAAGTTAGTTTTACTATACCTTATGTTGTTGGTGATTTAGAGTTTACTAAATGTTTATATGAAGTAAGTGAAAGTATTAATCTTATGCATTTGTAAATTTTTAGGAAACTGGAGCTAAAAGATGTGAAGTCGATTTCTATGCTTATTCAGTTGATGGATAAATTTATAAAGAAACCATTTGGTATGGTGGAGGATGTGTTGGTCAAGGTGGACAAATTCATTACTCTAGTGGACTTTACAATGTTAAACTTTAAAAAGTATAGGAATTGTTAACTTATTCTAGGTAGGTCATTTATGAACACGAGAAAATTTTTAGTTGATGTCTTTGAAGGGAAACTCATCCTTAGGTTGGTGATGAAAAAGTGGAATTTAATATGAATAAAATATTGAATAATTCAAAGGAAAGTAGCTCTTACATGAAGATGGATATAGTGGATGAATGCATAGAAAAGGAAAAGGAAAAGGAGAACTACAAAAAAGAAGTGAATGTTAGGGAAGTAAAGGATGAAAGAGAACTAGGAAAGGAGGAGTTAGGTTTAAATTAAAGCAAGAGATCTTAGTAAGAATGGAGGCAACCATAATACCCTCCTTTGAGAAGCCATGCTTTCTTGAGTTAAAAACCAATAGGGAATAAGAAAAGAGAGTGGTGGAGACAATTAGAAGAGTTTGAGAGCCATGGGATGGAAAATTTTAGACATAAGAAGCATGAGTCCTAATATGATGACGAATATGACCTTAACATTTAAAGGAGGATTTGGTTGAAAAATAATGGCTTTAAATGGTCAAGATAGTAACCTTAAATTTAGAATGTTATGCATAGTTAGGTTTTTTATAATGTTATTGATAGTGCTTTATTACTTTTATATTTTATGTTAATTTTGTAGAAAGTTAATTGATGGATGGTCAAGGCATAAAGTATGTCCAATCCACTTAGTTAAGTGTTGTTAGATAAGATTGTGTTTAGCTGGTGCTCTTAAAGGTCTCTTGCTCACTTTTTTATGATATACTCAACTTGATCTATTATTAGTTTAATCCTTTCTTAACTTCCAGAAAGAAAGAGGATCATCTTATGTTAAAACCTTAGATCCTCTTATCAATTATGTAGGCTCATCATTGATTAAGATATTAAGGGAAGTGCGAGTGATGCATTACTTAATCCATCTAATAAATTTCAGGAAAAACCAAAAGATTCCAAAGTATATAGAATGAAGTTGCAATTAATTAAGTCAAGGGCTTTATAAAAGTCAATTTCATAGTGCAACTCTTAATTGAGGTTGTCTTATGGAAGTTTTTGAATGAAATTGAACTAAGATGATGTTGTCACTAATGTGTCTTCTCTAAATAAGATCTTTTTATACTGGATCGATTATAAAGCTTAAACTATACTTCATTCTAAAAGATAAAATTTTAGAAAAGACTTTATACATCATTGCAACATGAGATTGGCCTTAAGTACTTTATAGAGGCTATATTAGGACTCTTTCTTATGAGAAAAATGTAAGTCCTCTTAAGTATCTTTAATATTTTCCCATTTTTAAAGAATTCCGTAATAGAGTGAGTAACATTAGTTTTAATCCATTGATTGACCTAAAATGTGTTAGTCAATATTTAATATTACAAGTGCATGACATAGCTGTAGCTAGTACTGCCAAATATAGGTCGATCCCTCGAGGATGGTGAATATTAGTAATGACGATTATTCTATTATTTAGCCTACGAATTAATTATGGTTTAATTCGAGAAACTAAAATTTAAACAATTAAACTAAACAAGCAACATGAATTAGGAAAAAAATTGGAGTCACTAGAATAATTGCCAATATCAAATAATTAGTATCTGGGCATCGAATCCTCCTAAATCCTTAATCGATTGATTATTTTTCATACAATTGTGTTGTTGATTTGTTGGATTATCGAGATTCCTAAGGTATGCTAGTAGCTGACCTTAAGTTTACTAACAACTAATTCTAAGGTCTTTAACCAAATTATTCAGGTTAAAACTTATTGAATTGTGTTAGTGTATTGAGAATTCCTCTATTAGGTTTGACCTAATCTAGAATATTTATGTAGTCCTATCTCTAAGATTGCAATCAAATTTTTGCCATTATCGTGGATCTATTCAACCAAGGATTTGTCAATCACCAAGTATAAAATCAGATTAAAGTCTAATAAATCAGATTAATAGAAGATCATAAAAGAAATAATTGGATTGTAACAATTGATCATCAATTACATTTATAAAATAATCAAAACGTGTTAAAGTATTCAATTAGGGTTCATCTAGCCTAAATAGTAACAGAAAAATTAGTTATACATCAGTGAACACGAAATCATATCCATATATACAGAAAACATAATAGAAAACATTGAAATCATAATTCTAATTCTCCTTCATTGTTTTCCATCATGTATTTTGACAATTTAGACGTCCGATCGTGCCTTTTGATGGATTTGTCAATAAAAATCCTACTTCTTCTACTCCTTAAGTTCTAAATCATCTTTGAAGTCACGTCCGAACATCTCATAATAGTGTCAACCACTTCCTCCTTTCATTTTTATCTAAAAATGTCAAATTTATATGAAAACCTATATTTTGGATTATGCACAATCGTGTATCAGACTATGCATAATCAAAATTCTTTGAGTAGCGTGAAACTACTCAGGCATACAAAGTGTATGGCTATGCACTACTTCCAAATTGTTGATTTTCTACGGCTATGCACTACTTCTAGATTGCTAATTTTCTATTATGTGCCGCATTTTCACCCATCTTCTCCTTTAAGTCCTTAAAAGCAATTATCACCTGTTAACATACTTGAAGCACATTAAGTGCCAAATATACAATAAAAGTATAAAATATCAAGCAAAATTAATGAAATATGGGTAGAACAATATAGTCAAATATCCATCTATCATCCATCTGTAGGATTCCTAATATAATTTACATTTAATCCATCAGGGCCAAGGGCATTTTATAGATATGGATCAAAAATATAAAAAGATTCCTCAATTTCTAATGACCTGAAAGGCTTCAAAAGGAATTCGTTTAATTCATTTATTATTTTCATAGAAATGAAAGAGTTTAGTATCTACACAATTGAACAACTGTTAGAGTAAGTGCCCAAGGTGCTAAAGAGGTAATTTTAGAGCCTATTACTACTTTCTGAATAATTGATCATAGTCCTTTTTCAATAATGTAATCCTGTTCACATTTATCCTTTAAAATTTTACTTTATTGAAATAGTTGGAGTTTCTATCTCCTTCTTATAACTATTAAAATCTTTATTTCTATTTTAATGTAAAATGATGGAAGCTTAATGTTTAAATGTAATTTATTAAGGATATTCTTTCTTGAGTTTTCTTAATTTAATCATCTATATATTGATTGAGCTTATTTTGCTTTTAGTTTAAGATAGCCGCATCTTATTTAAATGCCAAGTATTATTGTAATGTTTTCAGTTCAATAACTTCAGCTCGTATTTCACCCTTTCTAACTTCCATAAACATTTTTAAGTTACAAAGATATAAAAGGTAGTAGCCATTTCTTTATCCAACACTCCCCTGAAATCCTCTAGCTTAATTAGGTAATTATTATACGTAAAAGGTGTTCTTATATGTATCACATCAGTTAAGGTATGGATTTCTGTTAAAAAATGGTATAGTGTAAGGCTATCATTGAATATGGCTTTACTAGAAGGAGAATTAGATAACTATATGGTTAAGCAATTCTTTATAAAGTCTTTTCATTATAAACCATCTCCCACTTTGCTTATAGATCTATATAAAGAAATTTCCTTCAAATCTTAAGTCTATTACCCCTATCTTAGAGGAAGGATTTGTAATATGATTTATAACACAGAAAGGTGTCTAACTTGTGTTTATGGTTTCAATCTCATCTTTTAAAGATAAACCCACGTACTTAAATGATAAATGATTTATGGCTTGAAAATTAAGTAGTTAAGTAACACAAGTGCAACATAAATCTATTTCGATGTTGAAGTCATGTTAGTAGTGATGCTTCAAAATTTTAAGGTTCTTGGGAGAACAAAGGAGAGGGAAATTGTTATTATGGGATATGGATTAACAAAGTTAAACTATAACATTTTGAGATTAAAAAGAAAAGGCGTAGATTTTGAGGGAAATATGGGTTTCCATCAAGATTTAAGTAACGAACTTTAAGATTTCAAGATCCATGAGAATAAATTATTTTATTTTTTATTCTTTTTTATTTTTGTTGATTTTATTTATATCAATATGAAATAAACTTGATATATTTGGATAAGATTAACCACAAAATTATTTATTTGGATTGATTATTTCTTATCTTTGAAAATTTTTAGCATTTTAATTCAATTTTAGATTTCATATGTAAAGATTAATAAATCACATGTTTGAAAATATCTTGGCATTAATAATAGGAGTTAAATAGGGCCATACAAATCTTCTGCATTCGAGTCAAATCTAATAAAGAATTTCTAAAAAGAAGTTAATGTAGTCTTTTGATTATTAACAATTTTCAATTAATCTACTTAAGGATAGGAGTTGTATTTCTTAAGAAAGAATGTGATTATAACTTTGGAATTTCTACTCATCCGGGAAAATAGGATTAATAATCAAATCAATATAAATTTAAGCATAAAAATTTTCTAGTTGGATTCAACATCTGAACTTTGTTTATAATTTGATTATTTCATTCTTTTTTATTTCTTTGGTTTGTTATTGCGAAGATCCCAAAATTCTCAAACTACAATTATCCAAATTGTTTTCAAAGCAAAATATGAATTACCAAAATCCTTATCAGTTCCAAAAAAGATTTTTGTTTGTTACAAAAGTATTATATACAAACATAACTATCTAAACTGTCACATTCAAAAATATATAAAAAATCTGCTAGCCTTACCTAAACTCCACTTTGTTAATCATGTGCACTAAGGTTATCAGCAATCTCTCTTTCTCCTAAAAAAAAAAAGAAAGTAGCAAGGGGTGAGTTGCCTACTCAGTAAAGGTAACTAACCGTACCCTTAAAATCAAATAACTCAATATAAAAAAAAAACTTAGTCAAGTGATTAAAACATTCATATAATATGAAGATATACAACCTTTTACTCAGTCTATTCAAACAATTAACAAAAATCCAAAATTTTATTTCTACCATTTATGATTTATCTAACAGTTAATTGAATTGCCTATCCTAGTAGGCTTGCATTCAATGGTCTGTCGACTCATCTTTACTCAACATAGTCTCTCCCCAAGTAGAAATGTAATTAGATGTATAAATATTGGCAAAGGTACCATAATTTCTTAATCTAGTTTGGTACCCTGGTATTACACCAGTACCTAGCTATTGGTATAAGATATCTCCAAGTATCAGGATATCCCGGTACCACTCTAGTACCTAGCCATTGGCAAAGGACATCCCCGAGACTCAAGATGCACTAATACCTATTCCATAGATAGATACTTAGCCATCACTCACTCATATCGAAACAACCTATTGATCTAAGACCACTAAATATAACTTATCCTAGGTAAGCCACAAATTCATGATTTACAACATTTATTCACAACCTACTATCAACCAGCCTCTAATTAACACATTTTTTGTTCTAATTAACAAGCGATACACCTTGTAATACATAACAACATATAAAAGCAAAACACCTTATACTTTGTTAATTATTTACGAAATAAAATAAATAAAATTCATATAATTTCAAACCCATAAATGTAATTATGTAAAATTTAATTTAATTAATTACTAATTCAAAATATCCTTCACTATATAATAATTTGTTAATAGCAAAAATACTATTATAAGACTATAATCTAAAGTTATCCTTACCTTAATTTCAGATTGAAATAATTGATAATCTAATTTAATCCTTAATTGGACCTTCGGACCTACACATTACAAAATTCTATTAGACTAATTTAAAAAAAATTTAACCCAATTTCAGTTAATGATCTTACTTTATTCTCTTTTCCACTTTATTCTTAAATATTACAAAAAATTCGTTATTACCCTAACCACTATAATTACTAAAATAACCTTAATTATTAAAGTCCTATTTTACCCTCAATTATTTCTATTAATTAAAAATAACCGTTTTGGAAATAATTCCAGTTTTACTGTTAACTTTTTGCTTTTTTCATTTTTCCTTTTAATACAGCTGAAATTTTCCAAAAATTGTCATCTCTTTCACCTTGTTCTCCTCTCCTACATCCTCTTTTTTTTTTCTCATTTTATAGCCATATTTTCTACATTTTTTTCTCTTTCTATGACGTCAATTTATTGTCCAACATAATCACAACATACAATCCAACTATAAACTAGTGTAGGGTGATTAAAAATTACATTAAAAGACATATAATAGGTTATGGAATTTTACCTATGTTCTAAGGGATTTTAGGGCTATTAAATTCCACAATTTCCTTACAATTTGCTACAAAACAACTAAAAAGAGGGACCACATGACAAAAGTTTCACAAGTAGGAGAAAGATAGTACATTTACATACTTGCCAACTAGAAAAATGGAGAAAAAAGTAAAGAAGGCAAGCTGATTTTTGTTGGTGTTAGAATTTCTAACTAATATGTTCTATTTATACCCCTATGTTTGATAGTTTTATGGGATGGGTTGATAGGTTGATTGATTAATGTTAGGTTGCTTTTATTTCCTTTATAGGCTTTGTAGTTATTATATATTAGTATTTTTAGTTTGATTTATCGTTTCTTTTAATTCATTCATTTGTTTTGCTAGATTAGATAATAGAAAGATAGTTGTTACGAGTACAATAGTCCTCATAAGAACAATACTCATATTCACTAGACTATACTATAAAAATGATAGGTGTACATGGCTAGTTAATTGTTTGAATTATGAAAGTCAATATCCTATTTCGGTAATTTTTTCCCTATCCATACATGATGGTTTGCTATAAATCCTAGTTTTTGAATAATATTCTAATAGGAATTTATGGATATTTATCCAAATAAGAACATATTTCATCCTTAGTTTCTCCATTTGAGGGTTATGTTTCCACTTTTGTAAAAATTAAAACAAACTTGTTAATGTGCTATAGTATAGCTTATGATTCTAATTTGAAGATGAAAAAATTCTCCTTATTGATTAGAACCTTGGTAATCCCATCTGTGTTGATTATTATTCTGCCTACGCATTCATTATAGGGTAAACTGGTCTTTTATCCATAAAGAAATTAACCAACGAGAATGACCGTTTAAAGGCTTCATGATCCTTTAGGACTTCCTTAAGAGGAGAAGGAAGTTCTATATTATATAAAGACCTACATTTTCTTTAACTATAGGATTCAAAATATATTGCAGTTTCGATCTAATGAATTAGAGGGAGTGAATTATAACTTATTAATAAGCAAGAAGTCTCCAACTACCTAACATGAAGTATGATTAGTTTTTTTTAGGCTCAGAACTTCTAGTAGTCAAAGTAGAAGGTAAAAGGTATATTTAAAGGAGAAACTACAAATTTTAGAAAAAGAGTTTTAGAAAAGAGGGGGGAAACCAAATGCAACTAAAGAGTCTAAGATAAATCTCCATTTCATTAAATCAAATGTCTTATCGAATTTAATCTTTATAAAGTAACTCAATAATTTCTTACTTTCTATCCCTTAAAAAGATCTTGAATAAGGAGTAAATTATATCTAATGCTCCTGATTTTAATAAAAGCACTTTGGCTCATATTAATGAAACTTTCTAGTGTAGCTTTAAGTCGATTAGCTAACATTTTCAATTGATTTTTTAAACAACAAGAGATGGGGAAAAAATCAATCAACGAATCAAGGTTGTATCTTTTAGGAATAAGGCTCATAAATGTTTTTTAGTTCTTTAAACATAGAGTCTAGTTAAGGAGAAAATTTTCATAACAATTTTAGAGATCAAATTACCAGTCAAATGCCAAATTCATTGAAAGAAAAAGTCTTTGAAACCATCTAGACCTAATGCCTTATCAGGGTTAAGGTTTAACAATGCATGTTTAACATCCATTTAACTAAAAGGCTTTAAAAGGGATTCCTTGTAATCTTGGGAGAGTAAATCATGAATAAAACGAGCAAGTTCCTAAAAATAGAGCCAGTATAGGAAGAAGTTCCTGTTGATTTCCTGAAGAGATTAAGAATTAAAGTCTTAATATCTGAGCGCTTCTCAATGGATGAAGCATCCTCATTATTTAATGAGCATAATTTGTTTGCATTCCTCCAACATAAAATGGTGTTATAAAAATTTTAATTTTTTTATCTCCTTCTTTAAACTAATTTACTCTTACCATGTGTTTGACTAAAGAATGATGATTATAAAGTGCATGTGAAAAAGCATCAAGAGCTTCTTTTCCTTAGGTTTGAGAGAAGAATCACAAGGAAATAAATATTTTTATGATTGGATATACAATTAGGCATCCCTAGCTTTGAGATAGGATATTTAGTGCTCTTAATTATGATGGAATGCAATTACCGAATTTTCAATTTGACATTTTAAAGCTTCTTAACTAATTTAAAAGATTCTATGCCCTTGACATGAAGGCTTATGGCCTTTACTATTACATCCTAAAAGCTCTCAAATTTGGCTAAAAAGTTGTTAAATGTAAAAAGAAATTTGATATGGCCAATATTAGTAACTAAATTTACCTTAATAGGTGTATAATCAAAGCACAAAAGTTGATAAAAGTGAGTCATGCTTCATTTGAAGCTTGGAAGCCATAATGTATTAAATATTGCTTTATCTAATTTCCTTCTAATTAATTAATTACTTCCTTATCTATTATTATATGTAGAATAAGCTCTCTTATAACTTGGGTCTAAACAGATGAGTGAAGAATAAGTAGTTCTACAATTCATTTATGCTTCTACCACCTAGAGAGTCCAATTAAAATCCTTAACTACTAACCATGGCTTATTAATGGACTGCCCCAACAATTTTAAATTATTCCAAAGTAAACTTCTCTAAAACTCATGTTTGGCAGAATAAATAAATGTAGTTTTTCCCAACCTTATGACTAAATGAATAAACTGATCAAAAGCCAATAGCTGGAGAATTTAACTTGGCTAGGATCATATCTTACTATGTTCCTATTATAGTGATGTGCACGGTGATTTCACTACAATAAGGTTGTAACACCCCCTATGCGGAACCTATGACCATCCAACCACATAGCAACCAAATTCCTATACCCATTCAAGATATACAATTCTATTTAATGTTATACATATGCACATTACAAAACTCCCCAATACTTAACATTATCATTTAACAGTAGTAAAACATTTTTTTTACATTTACATGGTAATCCAAAAGAAAACACATAATTTCCTTTAACCATTACTTGTACAATCATCTTTAACTAAAAACGCCTTCCAAAATTACTTTTTCTTCCATCATTGGCCTTATTCCCTACAGATGTTCCGTTTATGTCACTCCTATAACTTAGACTTTCACGGATTAACACTCGTGCTAAGCTTGAAAGTTTAATGGGAAACATTTAGTTTGGATAAGGACTCATAGTAGTCATCCGCCAAGTACATACATTCATGAACATTGCACAGATATAAATAATGATGGCATACTTAATCAAATAAATAATGCAAACATACTTCAATATTTTTTTTGATATATCATAAATTCACCTTCAGAACTCAAACATTGATACTCAACACTCAATGATACAAATTATCAATACAAATGCAAATGCTGATTTATATACCATTTATTTATGTTGTCATACGGCATTTCTTATTTATATCTCTTTACTTTATTTTTTGTGTTAAGCCTACACATTTTCAATGGGTGTGGATAACAGGTGCTATGGATACTTGAAGATATCGAACTGTGGATACCAAAAGGTATCAAATTGTAAATACCCGAAGGTATCAAAATGTGGATACCCAAAGGTATCGAATTGTGGACAACGATGGTGTCAAACTGCAGCAGCTGCACTGTAGCCCTATAGGTATGCCCATCTATCCACCACCAAGACAACAAAGCAAGCGCTGTGACATTTTCTTTTAATCATTTACCAATTTCATGACTGACAAGTCATATGATATACATTTTAGGTCATAAAATCTATATTTTTGTTTATACATGCAATTCATGGCTTACCACCATTAGAAGGGTATCAAAATCACATTTGTATAATCATACTATACATATATGAGTAATGAATATACATAACAATCATTTATGTACATGTAAATTTTCTTTGGAATGCATTATGCTTAATCTTCTATTATAATGTTTAGTCTCCCAATTCATATGTGGTAAGTCCTATTTCATTTATTTATAGGTGTTTGAAAATTTTCATACACATTCATAAAGGTTCAGATAAGATGGGGTAGAAATCGAAAATGAAAATAATGTCACGGTATTGACAAACCCTTTCTCCATTCATACCACTACCTGTTCCTTAATATGCATATAAAGAAACATCAAAATTGGGTTTTTAGGTCTTCTAGAAATTTTTCCGTCTATTTTTCTCGTTTCTATAGAACTAACAATCAGATCATTTGGACTCCTAACTTATGAGATATAGACCAAATATCACATGCTGCTCCAAAATAAGGGCAACATCAAGTCACCATTTTTTATCTCAATTTCCAAGGTCATAAAGCTAGAATTAACTCAAAGTCCCTTCTAGAGATATTTATCTCTATATCACAGGTTTCATATGAAGATAATATCACACAATTTGGAGGTCTGTATGATAAGTTATGACTTAAACAATGTGACCAACTCAAATAAAACTAGACAAAATTCCACTACTCTATACTCTCTTTTCATATTCATCCAATTCTATGCAAGATAACACTAAAATTACACCGAATCATCATACCAAAAACCATTCAAATGAATCTTTTTATCCATTAAAACACACACATAAAGAGAAATTAGACTAATTGTAGTCCTAAACCTTAAAATTGGCAAAGTAGTTCTTCTAATGTTTTTCCTTCTCTTCCTCTTTGACTTTGCATGAATCACCAAGTGAAAAATGATAGGATGAAGAAGGTGAAATGGAGAGGAGAAAATTATTAAGTTAAACCATCAAAGTTTTGTTTTCTCCTCTCTCCATATGCCTTTTCATGAATTTTCTAATCTTAGACTCATGTTTCAATCTCATTGGACCATATGTCACAATCCTATTGGACTACATGTTACAATCCCATTGGACCATGTGTTATAATTCTATTAGACCATGTGTGAAAATTGTATTAGACCATGTGTTATAATTATATTGGACCATGTGTTACAATTCTATTAGACTATATGTTATAATTCTATTGGATACATATGTGTTAATATTATTGGTCCATAAGTTGACTTTAGGATAATTATATATTGGTCCCTCTTCATTCTTTAATTCCCACATTGGCCTATCATATTATCAATTTATTTCATTCCCATATTTCTTAAGTTTATAATGGAATAAATTTCATGAATTTAGTTAATTATATCAGGAGTTATACCCCAAAACTAAAGGTTGTTCAAAAACAAGGACAATAGCCAGAACTCAACTTCAAAACATAATTCAAAACTCTTAGAGGCAGAATCAGATGTCGACTCCTCCATGAAAGTTTTAGACCTGTTTTTAGTTTAATCTCCAATTAAAATTATCCAATTTGGAGGTCTATAGACCAAGTGATGGCCAAATTACATAAATATATTTAGTAGAACCTATCCATTCAACGAGTTAGACATCCCAAATCAACTAACCTCAATCTTATATTTCAAGAGAAACACAAAAACACATCCAATTTATCCAACAACATCTCATTTACTTGTGGAATACTTCTTTTATCAATTCCCCTCACATCCCGCTCATAATCCAAGTAAACATATCAAAAATTTTCATACATATTTCATGTGTAAGTATGTATGTCTATGTCGACGTGAACAAATTATCCATTTACCCATGTCTTTTACATCAAGTATTATTATATCTTTTACTATAATTAGATGTACTTAATTTATTATGGTCTATTCTTAATACACCCTATAATACTTCCAGAGTATATTGTAGGGCGTTACAAAGGTAAACATTTGGCCACTACTTTTTTGCTACTTTTTGAAAATTGTAGCTAAAAGTAAGCCTTTGGTGATGATTTTCTAAAATTAACGCTAAAAGGTCAACATTTGGTGAAGTTTTAAAGCCTTTGGTGATGATTTTTGGAAATTGTTACTAAAGGGACACATTTTGTGATGTTTTTAAAAAACATTGCAAAATGTTAACACTTTAGCGTCGATTTTAGAAAATTGTCACTAAAGGGTTCTGATTTGATGCAAAGGATGACCCTTATTGTAGTGCCACCTTACCGTAGGGTATACACCGGGACACTTGGAGGTCATTCTGGTACATATCCTATGATAAGAGTCAGCTAAGTTCGATTGCTATATTCACTTCGCAAGGCATCATATCATTACTTACTTATAAAGCTTCATAAGAAAATCAAGATATTTTAAAACTAACTTTTTTCCTCATTTCATTTCACAAAACCGAAATTCTACATTGTATTTTTCAACACTTACTACATGTACATCATCAAAACCTAGCACAAAAGTACTACATGAAAGAGGCAAATATGCAAAGTCTATCTAATTTGTCCAAAAATCCCAGTTGACTGACTTTTGAGCCATGATTTATCTTGCCAAATCACGATGCAATTTTGGTTAGTTTTGCAAACTCAATGAGGTAACCGTCATCGATGGTTCACTCAATTCATGCAATACAATATTTCACATAACACATATTTCAGAAAATTGTACTTTACATTAGTTTACATCTTTACTTAAGCATAGGCAAATTGCATTTCAATTAATTAAACATACTTAAGCAAATGCATATGAAATTCTCATGAGAATCTTTTCTAATTATTACGTTGTTGTGACTGAGTACCTGAACTATCCCGTATCTATTTTGGATACTGGGGTCATTGATAACTATCCCTTATCTGATGAGGATATAAGGCTCATTTTACATAGTGAGCCTTAGGCTCTTAATCACTTTTTGAGCTCGAGGCTCTTTTTCACACTTTCAGCTTTAAGCTCTGATCGGTGGCTACTCTGGTCACAACTGGCATTATCTGATTGTACATTCATGTATAAAATTCATCTATCACAATCAATCATATTATGAAGCATATAGTTCTGCACATTCATATACAAGTAGCACTTCAATATCTCAATCCAATATCACAGTCATCGAACCTTCATTGTTTGGAATCAACAATCAAGCTATATTCATTCAATCATTTCAAGACAGAATTTAAGCAAACAAGTAATTAATTGAAACCGTCCAGGTTACTCACAGTTTGCTCCAGAAGCTATTGCCTCGAAATCCTGGCAACGTCTGGAGGATGGTCCTCAATTCATTCCTCTATATTATACAAAACATACACATATATCACAACATGGATAATTATAATTTTTTTCAATAATGCCCATATAGGAAATGAATTATGCACAATGCATGTTCATAACAATCCCGGATATCCTTTCATCAATTTTTCCACAAAAATCTCTCTCATATCAAAACTCATCTAAGTATAATTCATACTTAGGTTTATACCTCACTAAAACCATTAAAATCACAATTCATTTCCCATTGGCTTCCTTTCAGATTTTTTCATGACACTCTTTCAGGTCTACTGTTCACGTTAAATCAGAGAGTGCAATTGATATAATTTGGTTATACCGTCTTCTAGGAAAGTGTTCCTTAATCATACAGAACCTATCTTGGGACAATTGGCATAACTCTCTCTATAGATGTCGGTTTAAGATAATCTTAAGACGATTTCAAAGAGGATTTCAAAATCTACCAATTTTGTGAAGACTTGAAGACAAATTATATTGTCTGAAAGGTCAAAATAGACCAGACGATACCATTAGACAATAGTGTACAGAAGAAGAAGTTTCGGTCATATAAGCAGAAAGTAGATGAAGCAAAAAAATAGACGAAATAAAAAGTAGATGAAGTAGAAAGTAGACGAATTAGAAAGTAGAACAAATAAAAAGTAGACGAAGCAAAAAAAGTAGACGAAATAAAAAATAGACGAAGCAGAAAGTAGATGAAATAAAAAGTAGACGAAGCAAAAAAAAGTAGACGAAATAAAAAGTAGACGACGAAGAAAGTAGACAAAGCATAAACTAGACGAAGAAAAAAGTAGACAAAATAAAAGTAGACAAAGCAGAAAGTAGACGAAATAAAAGGTAGACGAAGCAGAAACTAGACGAAGAAGAATTCAACCTAAGACAATACTATCTATACTCCTCAACTCAAAAACCTTTTTCTTGAACATTTCTACGTCTTCGTCAACTCTAGTATAAAAACCTATATATTCATACATGCTCAGTGACGAAACAGAGCATATCACCTTTCCATATCTAATTCTCTACACTAATCCTATACATCATTTCATTGCTATTTTAACTCCAAGAGCCATTTCCATAACACCTGGTCACTAGTAATCTATCAAAACCTAAATATCACCATATCCCCAATTTTCATCCCCTTAATGCAGTGTTCAAGAATATAAATATACGTAAATGGTATAATCATGCACTGACCATAAATTCATCAACTTTATTTCAAAAATCTTTAACTATAACAATTTTATTCACTACTTACTTGTTGAAGATTCCAAAAGCTTCAACTATCTTCAAGCCTTAACTCCATACAAAATTACGTAAACCCCTATGAACACTAGCCAACTTCTAGTTTTTCTTAAGGCAGAAGAAACACTTAGTAGTAGAGGAAGTGGTGAGGGATATAAAAAAAATCAAAGTTAACTCTCGAAAGGAGTTTGATAGAAAACTCTGTGTATGGGAAGAAATTTGGAGAAGAAGATAACAAGGAAAGAACTTAGGAAAAGAGCAAATCCCTTTTTAACTCTCAGATCACTCAAACTTACTTCTGAAAAATAATAAAGGCAACTTTACACTTGTCACTTTTCCTAAGGTCTAATTCTAATTAAGTTTCATTGAAACCAACTCCATTAATTCTGTCTTTACAATCCAACTATCTCCAAATCTTAATTTGATTTCTTCTTTTCTTTTTCCTATTTTCCATAATACTTTATAAATTCCAAAATAGATCCTAAATTCACCAAAATTCAAAATTATAATAATTCCACTAGTCAATAAAATTTTCAAAATAAATAAATTCCAAATTCACAATTTTTTCAAAAATCACAAGTCAATCCAAATATACCCAGAATCATTCATGAATGCATGTACAATTATTTTTATGTGCAAAACCTTCACTATTCACATGTATTTGTATGGCATATTATGCTTGAGCATGAAAATCTATTTCTAAACACTCATTAATCACTCATATTTACTATTATAGCCTCCCACAGGTGATGGGATGTTACACTTATAGACTCTTTGGAGACGACAATTTTCAAAATCATTGCAAAATATGCCAAATAATTATAGGAGGGAATGAAAATGAGAAGGGCACTAAATAAGAAAAGCCCTGAAGCCTAAGACATTTATCTCTTATTCTCTACTCTTTCTTTCCTCTTCCTTCATGAAATCAAAGGGCGCTTAAAAAAACCCTAAAACCAAAAACACCCATGTCTCATCCTCTGCTCTCTTCTTTCCTCTTCCTCTATGAAAGTGAAAGGTACACTCTCAATCATTAGTCGACGATATCTCCTTTCATCGATTCACTCTATTTAATGAATTAGCCTTTATGTTCTTTCTTCTCTCTTCTTTTTTATTAATGTTTTTATGGTTTCATTAATTTTAAATGGTTAAAATACCTAAGCTATCAAAACTTGAGGAATTCCAGAGTTAGAGTTTCTAAAATCCAAACTCCCATCTTTTCCAAGATTTAAAGTATCGAAACTTCCAAAACTTGAGCTACCAGAAATTACAAAACCAAAAGTTTCCAAATATCCTAAATTGACCAAGCTCACACTCCTATGAGTCCCATCTATACTAGATATTCCACTTCCTTAGGACTTCACCCAGTTCAAGCAACATCTGACTGCCTTTATGTATGCATATCATATTACGAATTAATTTTTAACACTTCATCGATGGCTGGTCTTTCAGCTACTTTTCTTGGTCTTATATTACATATGATGGCGATGGGAATTCAGTTTGAGACTTTCTCATTGAAAGTTTGTTTAATGTACTATTTTTTCGTTATGTATTTTCTCCACTTTTTTATTAAATTTGACATTAAATATTTTAACTTGTGTTATTAAGTCTGCTCTATGTTTTAGGATTGCTTTACACATTAATTGTAAGATTATTCAAGAGTATTTCCTGTCGTTTTCATTCTGTTTTTCTTTTACCATATCAGAAAAATTAATAGAGAAATTGTTTCCCTCAATTTAAGTTATGTCCTTCATTATGTTTCTTTGAACTTTATTTCCAACACTTTCGTCATTCCCAATTGCTTAATAATGAAGATACTCTCTCTCTTTTTGTGCTTTTTTTTTTCCCTCTTAACTGTGATTTTTCTTATATATAATGAAAGGGGACCGTGATAAATCAGAGACAAATTTTTTATACAAAATCTTTTTCCTTCCACCCCATTTTTATGTATGCTTTAAATAAAATCAACGAGTTGAGAGTTGTTGAGCTCTTAGATGGGCTTTGTGAAAAGATGCAAGATTATACTCTTCAAAAGCTAACTCCTAGTTTTATATGGTTTCTTTGCCTTCTTGATGTCGCATTCATATGGGAGGGAAGTACATATATAGAGTTCAGACCATAAAATACAAACCTTAAATTTTGAATTTGCAAGTGCTTTATGGAAACCATTGGTAACCTTTTGATCATTGATACAAGAGCAATACAGTTGTCCATTCCATCATTCCAGTTCCAATTCCAATTCCAATTCATCCTTTTCCCTTCCACCTTCTCTCTTCCTCCCAGGAATATATATCCTAATTTTTTCTTCTACAAATCGAGTCCATCTGATATCCTTTTCTTTCTTTTTCCAAAAATAACGAAAAACTTGAAAAATATTTAGATTTTACAACAAAACTGCCACCACCAATAGTATCGTACGTCTTTTGTAGTTATAATACAGTATTGATGAATCGTACAAATTTTTGGTCCCTTCACCTGAGGAATAAGGTTTTGCACGCCTTGAGGTGGATCATACTACTATGTTTGTTCGTTACTATATGTCTATCTGCACACGTACCGAACACAAGGTTTACTGACACCTTTAGTTTCAGTCCTCTAATTTTTCTTCATCTTTACTGGAGCAAATGCCCCATGCTTTTGTTCTGCATTGCATGGGAAGATATTGATGATAGCAGTTTCATCTTGCATCCCCATCGTATTCATATATTATTCTTACTTCCTTGCATGCATCCAATATGTCAAGAACATAATTTACGGGGCCTTACATGGATTGCAGGTTATTAGCTACTTCTGAATGCTTGGTATTTATATCCTTGTCAAATTGGTTATAAATTTTCTTCTCCATGCAGACATTTAGCCAGCTATGTTCTTTTGACTTCAAAACCAAGGAGATAAAAATTCCTATGCCCATGGACCATTATAGATCAGCAGAGGTTTTCGTATCGAGGACTCTTGATTGGTGAGTCATTTTACGTACATGCTTTTCCTTTGAAAAGTTGACATCAATGCCTTTTATGGTTCCGTCCCAGTTGTGCAGAAGTTATACAGGGTATCAATTTGTTAATTAATTTTATTTTGTTGCTGGTTTTCATACTTGATATGTCAGATCCTTAACTAGGAATAAACATCTTTACTATAAAGTGTAGGCATTGTTTGGATTTGTGATACGGTAGAGATAAGTACTTATCCACCGCAATTTATAAATGCAGTCACATGTTTGGATCTGCGGTGAACAATCAGAGGTTGGAGAAAACTGCGATGCCACCGCAGAAATACACAAGTAGAAAGAGGGTTGCGACAGAAAAGTGCTCCCGCAGTAGAAATTTTATTTTCCATTAATAACCTTCTGATTATTATTATTTTTCACTACACCCTTAACCAATAGAAAGCAAGTCCAATGTAACGTTTTCTTCTTACTTTAATTTAATATTTTTTATTTATAATTTTAATTTATATGACTAATAATATGTTTTTATGAAATATTTTATTTACTAAATTTATTTTTATTTTTTCTTATTTTAATTTAATATTTTAAATTTATATGACTAATAATATTTTTATGAAATCTTTTATTTACTAAATTTGTTTTATTTATATTTTTCTTATTTTAAGTTAATATTTTCTTATTTATAAATTTAAATTTATATGATTAATAATATTTTTCATGAAATATTTTATTTACTAAATTTATTTTATTTTTATTTTTCTTATTTTAATTTAATATTTTATCAATTATAATTTTAAATTTATATGACTAATAATATAAATTTTAATTATTTATACAATAATTAATAGTTTATTAAGTCAATGAACTTTTTAATCATTTTATTTCTTTTTAGCAATTACAACCGCACTTGCCAAACACTTATTTTCAAGTTTCAACAGCTACTAAAACAGCAATTCCAAACACATAAGTACTTATTGAGAATAAGTACTTATCAATTCAACAGGCTATCAACCGCCACCGCTCTCCCAAACCAAATCATAGTCTTTGGAAAAGTTGCGATCAATGATGCTATAACTGATATGATGTGGACAGTTCTTTCCTACTTTCACGTTTACGTGGGGAAAGCTCTATTATTGGTTCTTATAGAATATGCAATTTCAAGTTTTATATTTACATAGAAAGTCCATATTTCGCCAAAAATTATCTTTGTAAGAGTGCTGAAATTAGACATTCAAAGCCAACAATTCCAACTTCTGACATTGATATTAAGCTATTAGCATCTTTTAAGAAATTTGGATTCACTTGCAATTTAAAATTTATATTAGTGATTGATGGTCTTGGAGCTCTAGTGATGAAGTGTTTTTAAACTGTCATGTTTGCCTTTCTTCATCAACCTTTATTTTATTGTTTAAAGTATTCTCAACGTCACTGAAACTATAGATGCACCCAATGCATATATATTATTACAATTTGTTGAAATATAAGTGGGATTTCGTCCCACGTCAAAAGAATACATGGCCTTGAGCATGCATATAAGTCTAATGAGTTACTCCTCCTAGTACCAATTAGTTTTATGATGGAACCTCATTTGAGCTTGTATATGCTCAGTTTATTTAGACCCAATTATACCAAATTTAACATGGTATCAGAGCAGGTTGCTCTTAGGTTACTCGTCACCACCTCGTCACGATAGACTATGGCTCGTGTTGGGTCGTAAATTAGTCCACACGTAAGGGGACATGTTGAAATATAAGTAGGACTTTGTCCCACATCGAAAGAATATATGGCCTTAAGCATGCATATAAGCTTAATGAATTACTCCTCCTAATACCAATTGGTTTTAGGATGAAATCTCATTTGAGCTTGTATATGCTCAGTTTATTTAGGCCCAATTATATAAAATTTTAAACAATTTCTTTTTGTTTTACTCTCAGGTTGGATTGATGAGTTCTTACATGATAAAGAAGTTGTACTTTGGAAGGTTTTTAATGGTTTTCAATGATTATTTTGCTGGAGTACTTTCCCATTCTATCACCATCCTTTTTCCTTTTCTAATTGAAAACAAACTAGCTTAATTATCCATAATTTTAGGCACTCTACTAATCTTGAAGCTTTTTTCATAATTCTCGTGGCTAATCATTCATATATGATGGTTGATGTATAAAGTTGTTCTCATCAACATGGACAAACCTAGATTCATTCTAGTTACGTTGTAATTTTTCTATAATCTCAGCATTTATAATTTGTAAACTGGTCTCTGTATTTATTATTTTGTCTATAAGAATTGTTAAAGTTGTTATTAAAATCTTGTATACCAAAAATATTATTTTTGTTGTTATAATTTAATGATATTTTATTTTTATATACAATGCTTCAAACTATTAATTACTTTTGTGTAGTAAATTACAAAAAATCTAAATATTATATAAAATAATATGGATTAAAAATGTCACAAATAATTATAATTAACATAGTATACAGTTTATTAAAACGTATACTGAAAATTTGACCACATTTTATAAAATGTAGCCAAAAACATTTGGCTACATTTTTTCCATAAATATAGCAAGAGGTTTTTAGCTACATGCTTTAGCTACATTTTTTAAAAATGTAGCTAAAAACCTCTTGCTATATTTATGGAAAGTAGTCAAAAACAAGTAGCTACGTTTTTTGAAATATTAGCTACATTTGAAAAAACTTAGCAAAAAATTTTTAGCTACAAAAGCTAAATATAGTTAAAATGTATTGCGACGATTCTTAAACCGTCACTAATAGTTTTTTACTATGAAAATAAAGTATAAGCAAAAATTATTAGTGACGATTAGTGAAAAAGATCACTTATAATTTTCAGCTATGGAGATTTGGTGATATTTTTGACGACGAATACAAAACATCGCCAATGATTATTAGCAACGATTTTGAGACTTTTAGTGAAGAATTTTTTCGTGGCCAAATATCGTTTTTATTGTAGTGGTTGTTATAAATTCTCAATTCTTATCGAAGACTCCTTTGCAATGGTGAAGCTTGATTTTTTTTTATATCGTCTCATTTTAGCAGTGGCACTTGTTTCTGGTTCAACTTGAACAGTATTCTCCACTAAACTTTTGCCTAACAATTTATTCTATATGATATTATCAATATTGTGAACCTATTTGGAGCCAAAATTAGAGAGCTGTTTTGAATCTCTATTGGGGATTTCCTTTGGTTTCTTATGCACACCAGGATACATTGCTAGTACTCCATGCCTTATGCGGACACTTTTTCATTTTCTTTTGGAGCATCATTTTCATTCTCTGTAATATGAGGTTCTAAGTAAATCTTGGAGTGGAGTTTAAGAAGTTCATTTGAGAATCTTGTCTAAGATCTCTTGCTCGATTCCTTCCTAATTTTTTTGTCATTGTCTAGTTGCAGGAGCTTCAAGTGGTATCTTATATTTTATAGAGTCTTCAACTAATTCACCATGTTTTATCTAATCTCGTGATAACTAGAGTTTTGAGTAGTTTTGTGTTCAGCTCTACTTGTACGAAAATCCTTGTATATCCGACTTTCATGGGGACAACCTTCTCATCCAAGTAAAGAGGTCTTCCAAGGGCAACTATGATGTTATCCAGTCCAGTATTCGAGGGCTATGCTGTAAGATCTTATCTATATTGGAATACAAGGTTTTAAAAACTAGACCGGACTTGCCAGTTCGGTCAAAAAAAGTCTGAACCGGTCACTATTCTGGTTCGATTTTAACAAAAAACCTAATAATATAAAACTGGCAGGTTTGTTAGTGAACCGGTCGGTTTTTATCAAACCGATTACACCAGTTTGATGAAACAATATACCTCATTCAGATGCCCCTTCAATGTTTCAGAACTTGCTCTTTGGCGAGGGCAAGGGTGACTGGAGAGGGCGACTTTGCTCGAGGGCAAGGATGAGGGCAAGGGCGACTGGCGAGGTTGAGGGCGTCTTTGATTTGTGTTTTTTTGTTTGGTCATGTTATATTGTTGGTCTTTGGGCATCTACTTTGAAGTTAATCTTCTATTTTCATATCTCTCGTAGCTGGTGTTTGACAAGCAGCTCTGGATGATAGTAGCTTCCCATATCAATTGGATATATTTCTTAATCATATATTTGTGTTTTCTGTTCGTGGTTTGCAAGAAGTCAGCTTTTACTTGGAAGATGATGGCTGGAGGTATTGGAAATAATGTCGGTGGTGGTGAGTGCCAGTGGTGGTGGACGTAACAATAATAAAGAGAAATAAGAAGAGGAGGAGAATGATTGTTCTGTTTTCAGTCATTGCGATGCTTACTCTGTTTTTCTCTGGCATAATGGTTCTTTGAAATGTTTTGGAGAGAGAGACAAATAACAAAGGTTGAAACTTTTGTCAATCATGAGTAAACTATGGAGGGCTTTATTAAGCTTTGAACTTGGACCTCTAAGGCAGAGTGTTGGGCCCCGTTTTCGGAGTCCAACTCCTACTTGCTCTGATCCCACAAATGTTAGACCCCATTTTCGGAGTCTAACTATCCATACATAAATTATAATTGTCTACTCAAATTCATCCATACATAAATCATAAATCATTACCATCAAATATAAGAGTTGTTGCAAAGCCATAAAGGCATTTCAAACTACAATACATCCATATCTCACAATCCCAAGATACATAAGATACTTAATCTAAAAATACTTAAAATGAATCTAAATCCTCATTAGTAAAAAATCTAGCTTAAAATCACTTTACAACAAAATCCGATATCTCAATACGAAAAGGTTACATGAACTACAAAGTCTTCAAAGTGACTAAAGCCTTGTGTCTTCTAAAAATTATTTCAAATTACAACCTAAGCAAGCTTGGAATGACGCCTTGACTCTCTTTCACTTCATCTCTTACTCATCACCTGAAGGTGGGGACAGGAAGGGGGTGAGCTTGAAAGCTCGTGGGTAACAGTTTATAATAGAAGATAAACAAAAACTTTTGAAATCATTTTACTTGTCATTGAAAATTTTCACTGAATTCATAAAGTACACTTTTCTCAAAATTCTTGTCAAATTCACAATATAAAAAATCGTGTATACATTCATCATGTCAAACACATCCAAAGCAATGTATATCAAAATGGCTCGAGAGTTTTGTGGAACGAAACGTCAAAACTAAAGTTTACACCGTGAAACGAAACGAGTTCGATTTCTCAGGATCTCATGGCCTAAAGCAGGCAGCTGAGAGAAGGCTATACGTCGACATGCATGTGACTAACGAAACAGATTTCTATCTTGCCCACACAAAAGAATATATATTCATGCTCAAATCATTTCCATGCATTTTTGTATTCTCATGCTCTTTTCATAAAGCAATAACATAATTCATAAGCAACTATAATTCGTATGCAAACATGTAGCACCTTATCAAAGCATTTAAGAAAACAGATGAAAACATTTTTAAACTTTCTTGATTCAAAGAAAACATTTAATAGCTTAACATTCTATTATAAACATGTACCCACCTTATTTTGCTTGCTTGAATTTCCAAGAGTCAAGCTTGCTCTTGACGTTGATATT
>JANZXR010343958.1:0-23770 GCA_027575705.1 Erythroxylum echinodendron
TACCCAAATATCAGGAATGTCATAGTGATTGACTTAACCTGTCCATGCATGGCTATAATGTATAATTTAATCCTTTCATCATTCAATATTCTAATCATCCAATCATGTTCATTCCTGCTAATTAGTAATTGATTTATAATTAAAATTTGAAAACACCTTTTCAAATGTCAATTCACTCTGGCCAAAGAATTCCATAAATCATTACTAATCAAGAACAATACAATATTCTCTCTAATTACTTTACAGTGACGAATCCTATATTGACTTACTCAACTATTTACATATAGTTTATACTATATCCAATTACTACCGACTGAATTATCCTACGAAGATTTATAAGTAGCATCAAAACATAGTAATTCCCACACTAGATACCTTGGTAATCTCAAGTCAGAGGATTAATTATACAACCATCATTATGAGATAATCCACAGACACACAAGTAATGCTCCATTCGGGATTCTCATAATCGGGTCAGTTCAGTGAATTTATTCTCTAATAAGCACCACATGTTTTTTAAGTGTCTCCACACTTTAATCTATGAGATCAATTATTTTCTTCATAAGAAAGAAACAAACGTATGCTAGTCTAATCATTTCATCAATACCTCGTTTTGATGAAACTACGACTAGGAACATTTTAGAAATAATAAAGAAAAATGCAATTTGAATATCATAATTATTCTAATTGCATAATAATTATTCTATGGATTTTATCTTTATGCTTAATAATTAAATAATTAAAAATACACAAAGATAAAGAATGCCTTTTATTAATAAATAATAATGTCATACAAATAATTTTACAACAAAAAATAAATTGGTTACAAGGACGTAAACCAACAATTTCCCACTTGCTCTAAAGCCAATCACTAATGTATCGAATATCATAGCCATCCATATGTCTATCATGTCTCTTTTGAGACAATGGCTTAGAAAGAGGATCTGCTAGATTCTCTTTGGTGGGAACTCTCTCCAATGTTATGTCTTTCCACTCCACTATCTCCCTGATCAAGTGAAACTTCTTGAGTACATGCTTGGACCATTGATGAGACCTGGGTTCCTTTACTTGCGCAATAGCGTCGTTGTTGTCATAGTACAATACTATGGGCTCAACCATCTTAGGAACCACTCTAAGTTCAGTGATGAACTTCTTGATCCAAACTGCTTCCTTTGTCGCCTCTGACACTGAAATGTATTATACTTCGGTCATTGAATCTATAATGGTTGGTTGTTTGGAACTCTTCCAACTTACTGCACCACCATTTAGAATGAAGATATACCCTGACTGTGATCTACTATCATAGTGATCTAATTGGAAACTAGCTTCTGAATGTCCTTGAACTCTCAATTCATCTCCTCCATAGACCAAGAAAATATCTTTAGTTCTTCTCAAGTACTTTAAGATGTTTTTATGGTCGTCCAATGACCCTCACCAAGATTAGACTAAAACCTGCTTGTTATGCTCAAAATATAAGAAACATATGGTCTAGTACATAGCATCGCATACATGATCGATCCAATTACCGAAGCATATGGAATATAATCATTTTTATCTCTCTCCTCTTGTGTGTTTGGACATATACTCTGTGAGAGAGAAATCCCATATGATATGAGTAAGAATCCCCTCTTGGAATTCTCCATGCTAAATCTCTTTAGCACTTTATCTATGTATGTGGATTAGGATAATGCAAGCAAACTTTTTTATTTATCTTTATAGATCTTTCTTCCCAGAATATAGGCTACTTCTCCCATATCCTCATAGAGAAGTTCTTAGACAACCAGATCTTTACAAACTGTAGCATAGGTATGTTGTTTCCTATTAGTAAGATGTCATCCACATATAATACTAAAAAAATGACTGCACTCCCACTAACCTTCTTATAAACACATGGTTCATCCACATTTTGATAAAATCAAACTCTTTGATTGTCTCATCAAAAAGGATGTTCCAACTCCGTGATGCTTGCTTAAGTCTATAAATGAATCTTTGCAACTTGCATACTTGATTAGGAAATCTCTTAGATTAAAAACCTTCAGGATGTATCATATATACATTCTCCTGTAAATTTCCATTGAGAAGTTTTGACATCCATCTGCTAGACTCTATAATCATGATATGCTGCTATGGCTAACAAGATCCTTATGGATTTTAGCATAGCTACTAGCGAAAAGGTTTCATCAAAATCAACTCCTTGTTTTTGTTTGTAACCTTTAGCCACTAACCTTGCTTTGTACGTATATACATTACCATCCATGTCAATTTTTCTCTTAAAAACCCACTTGCATCCAATAGGTACAATACTAGTAGGTGCATCAACCAAAGTCCATACTTGGTTAGTGTACATGGATTCTATTTCATATCTTATAGCTTCTTGCCATTTTAAAGAATCAATATCAGGCATTGCTTCTTTAAAAGTAGTAGGCTCATTATCTATAAGTGATACGTTATCCTTTCCTTGCTCAATATGTAGATCTAATCTAGTTGGAGGATGATGTATCCTATTAGTTTGTCGCAGACTATATGTCTCTTGAACTCTCGGTTATATATCATATGTATCAACTTGAGGTTTTTATTCTGTTTCGACGTGAATCTGTGGCTCTTGAACGTCTCTAAGTTCAACCTCACTCCCACTACTTTCCTTGAGAATAAATTCTCTTTTTAAGAATATAACATGTCTTGAGACAAATACCTTTTATTCAATAGGATGATAGAATTGATAACTAAAACTCTCTTTCGGATACCCCACAAATTTGCATTTATCTGATTTAACTTGAAGCTTATCAGATATAACATGCTTCACATAAGCTTCACATCCCCAAATCTTTAAGTGTGATAATCCATGTTTTCTACCAGTCCATATCTCATATGGTGTCTTATCAACCGATTTAGATGGAACTCTATTCAGAAGATATATTGCAGTTTTAAGTTGCATATCCCCAAAAGGATATAGGAAGGATGGTATAACTCATCATCGAACGTACCATATCTAATAGTGTACGATTTCTTCTCTCAAAAACTCCATTATTTTGTGGAGTTGTAGGAGGAGACCATTGTGAGAGAATCCCATTCTCTTTTAAGTAATCAAGAAACTCGTGATCTAAGTATTCACCACCTCGATCTGATCTAAGTATTTTAATACTTTTCCCAGTTTGTTTCTCTGCCTCTAGTTTAAATTCGTTGAACTTTTCAAATGATTCAGACTTTTTTCATCAAGTACACATAACCATATCTAGAATGGTCATCTGTGAATGTAATGAAATATGAGAATCCACCTCCAGCATTGGTGGACATAGGCCGACTTACATCTGAATGTATTAATTCTAGTAACTCACTATAACGTTGTCCCTTTCTTTTAAAGGGTAGTTTTTTCATCTTTCCCAATGAACAAGATTCACAAGTTTCATATGATTCATAATTAGAAGGATCCAAATATCCTTCTTTATGTAATTTTGTGATTCTAGTTTCAGTGATATGACCTAACCTATATTGCCATAAATAAGATTGAGTTTGATTACTTAATTTTTTTCTAACTATTTATGTTAAGAATTGGCCTTTCAAGATCTAATTCATACAAAAGCATTTGTAAGCAATCTAGATCCATAATAAACATCTTCTTTATAAAAGAACAACTGTTGTCCTTAATTATAAAGACAATCCATTCAAATCCAAATACAAAATATAAATGATGTTTCTTGTAATAACATGAACATAATAACAATTATCAAGTTCTAATACAAGGCCAGAAGGTAAAGTTAAACTACAAGTTTGTACAGCTAATACAACAATTCTTATTCCATTGCCAACTCATAGGTCCACTTTCCCTTTCCTCAATGATCTACTCATTGTTAACGTCTTCATTTTATTACATATATGAGAACCATAACCAGTATCTAACACCCAAGAATGTGGAACAGAAGTTGAAAGATTAATCTCAATCATAAACATACCTGAAGAGATAGCTTCCTTAACTTCTTATCTTTCAGGCTAGCAAGATAAGATGGGCAGTTCCTCTTCCAATGTCCGTTGACTCAACAATGAAAACATGTGCCTATGTCATTGCTCTTCTTCTTGATATCTCCTTTGGATTTTACTACATTAGTAGAAGCCTTCTATTTCTTGTTATTATTCTTTTTAAAGCCTTTTTTCTTGCTTTTAGAAGAACCGACAACAAATACAAAACTGGGTTCCTTCTTAAGGCACCCTTCCGCAGTCTTAAGCATGTTCAACAATTTAGGCAATGTCATGTCCTTTTGATTCATGTTGAAGTTCATAACGAAGTGTGAAAAGCTCGAACTCAGAGACTGTAGCACCAGATCAACGCTTAACTCGTGGTCCATGACAAAACCTAATTAGGCTAATTTTTCAATATACCCGATCATCTTCAGTACATGAACATTGACTGAAGATCCTTCTATCATCTTGCATTAAAATAGTACCTTGGAGATTTGATATCTCTCCACCTTACTCTGTGCACCAAATAACTCCTTAAGATGCAATATCATAGTAGGTGCATTCATGTTCTCATGCTACCTCTAATGTTCAAGAGACATATACAAGCTAACATCACATATGTAGCTTATTCAACATCATCAATATAATGCTGATATTTCTCCCAATCTTCATCAGTCGCATCTGAACAAGGTTCTGATAGAGCAGGAGTATTAAGAACGTACAACTTCTTCTCTTGCCTAAGAACTATTCTTAAGTTTCATAGCCAGTCTAAAAAATTAGGTCCAGTCAGCTTTTTGGCATCCATGATGCTCCTTAATGTTAGGTTAGTAGTAATCTTCAAATTCAATAACCGAAAAAAATAAAAGGAGCATATATTAGTTTATATCCAAAAATCAAATAAAATAAGGACTTGAAAATTATTTGATTACTCCCACTATTTTATTCAAAATAATAGCCCTCAGCATTATATCGAAAAATTATCAAATAATTTCTTAGTAGGCTAGGATCCTATTTAAAATTAATTAATCTTGAGTTTGTTCAACAAATCAACTAAAATTAAATTAGGTAGAAAACAACTTTTCAATCACATCTCATGTGAGTCCTAGAACCGTTAGGTGACAACTTTTACCAAAAAAATATATCACATATATTATTCCTAACCTTGCCTCTAAATTTATATGATCATGAGTTTAATCATTCAAATCATACAATTTTAGTTAAGTAGGACCCGTTAATTTAAGATAAAATATATCTGGGTTATGGTGACGTTGACTTTGCTCAACAAGCTGAACTATAAACAGAATTTTGGTTTTATTCTCAAATAATGGAAGGCAATTATCACATTCTTAACGTGTACATAATAATTTATTGAGGGATTTAAAAGTTTCAAAAAATTTTTGTCTCATAAAAAATAATATAATCTCATTATATTTATAATTTCAACCATAATCTAATTATGAAAGGAATTATTTAAAACTTTTTCTTGATTCTAATTATTGATTTGATAACCAATTTAATTGAATAATTCAACTCTTGAAAAATTAAATTAAATTTCAAAACCTTTCCTAATAAAATTTCTTTTGAAAACAATTTTCAAAAAAATAGTAAAACATTTTTCAATTTTATTAGGAGTAAAAATTAATTTAATCTATATTAAATTAATTAAAATTGAAAAAAATAATGTTTTTATAAAATATTTAAAAATATTTAAAAAGGCTGACTGACGCGGGCACTGCACATGCCAGGCAGTCTTGAGGCTCAACCATGCAGGCACATGTAGTGCACGCGTCTACAGTCAACACACGTTGATAGGGTCATACGCGCCCATCATCTTCTCCATAAGACCCTCCCCATTATTTATTGCCTCCAACGATTCAACATCGACCCACAATCCAATCAAGTTTCCATGGTTATTCAAAACAAAATCCAACCAATGCCCACGTTTTTGCAACCGATGTCCAATGATTCTCAACCGTCGGGTAGTGTTCCACGATTTCCACACAGGTGAACCGTCAATGTCTTGTGTTCACTATCATTGCCTGTGTTGTCTACTCCTCCTCCACCTTCCAACCACCATGCTTGGCGTCGCTTGGGTTGGGGAACGCTGGCGTTATCTGACGCCATCCAGTGGAGTCAAGCGACGATGTCGCAGGCGACCCATCCAGATGCTGCAAATGGGCTACAATCGCCCATCTGGATCATGTATATGCAAGATAGTAGATTTAAAAAAGAAACCAATCTCCAGTTTCACAACCCAGAACAATAGATTCATAATCCAAAATCGCAATAAACACAGGCAATAATCACAAGCGATAATTGAATTTCAGAAACCAACAAAAGCACAAAATCGCTAATGCAAAAACATAATCAAATGCAAATCAATATTGTTTTTAGGGTTCCAAAACAATGCTATGGTGGTGTGAGGTAAGAGCTTGATATTTGAAAAATATGCAGACTGTTCTATGTTAACCAATTTGTTTTAGACTCTGGACATTCCAGAAATAGAATATGCTTAGGAAACAATTTCCAATGCTCATACGAATAGGCAGATGAACAACAATTTTTTTTCAGAAAGCAAAACCAAGAGCAGTTGTGAAAATTGGCTTCGGATAAAACAAAATCAAAAACATAAAACCCTAATTTTTATCGAAATCAATAACAATCAAGCAACGAATCCAATTAAAACAATTAAAAAAGGCTCTGATACTGCTGTTAGAATCCAACTATGATCGAATAATAGGTGCAGTAAAAAACAAAAATTTTTACAGATTCCGAGCAGATACCGATAATTGAATAAACTTGAATAAATCATAAAACGATTTAGAAATCATACCTTGCTCGCTTTCCAGTTGAAAAATCTTTGGAACTTTTTCCAATTGATCAATCACAAGTTGTTTAAGCGTCTAGCCTCTAACGGTATCCACAGAGCAATTCTCAAATGTTTTCAGAGGAAAAAGACAAAAAGTGCTAGCTTCTAAAATTTTTTCCCTTTTTAAATAGAAAAAATCATAAGACTCTTTTACTAAAATTAAATCTCTTTAATTATAATTAAAATCAAATTCTAATTATAATTAATTTAATTTTAATAAAATCAAATATCTCATATTTGATCCCCAAAGCTTCTTAAACTTTGTAATTAAGTCCAACTTAATTAAATTGATTTTTTCACAAATTATTCTTTGATGTGTGACCCATTAGGTTCCTAATAAATTGCCAATGATTATAAATTATAATTCTAATTCACAATTAGAATTAGATAAATTAAAACTTCTTTTAATTTATCTTTAATGCTCCAATTAAACAATTCATAATCATAAATCATGATTGACATCTAGCAACATGTCATGATTACCCAAATATCAGGAATGTTATAGTGATTGACTTAACCTGTCTATGCATGGCTATAATATAATTTAATCCTTTCGTCATTCAATATTCTAATTAGATATAGTATGGATACAGCGTCTAATCTTATCATCCAATCATGTTCATTCTTGCTAATTAGTAATTGATTTATAATTAAAAATTGAAAACACCTTTCAAATGTCAATTCACTTTGGCCAGAGAATTCCATAAATCATTACTAATCAAGAACAGTAGAATATTCTCTCTAATTACTTTAGAATAATGAATCCTATATTGACTTACTCAACTATCTACATATGATTTATATTGTATCCAATTACTACCAACTAAATTATCCTCGGATAATTTATAAGTATCATCAAGACATAGTAATTCCCGTACTAGATACCTTGGTAATCTCAAGTTCGAGGATCAATTATACAACCATCATTATGAAATAATCCACAGGCACACAAGTAATGTTCCATTCGAGATTCTCATAATTGGGTCAGTTCAGTGAAATTATTCTCTAATAAGCACCCATATGTTTATTTAAGTGTCTCTACACTTTAATCTATGAGATAAATTACTTTCTTCATAAGAAAGAAACAAACATATACTAGTTTAACCATTTCATCAATAACCGGTCTTGATGAAACTACGACTAGGAACATTTTAGGAATAATACAGAAAATGTAATTCGAATATCATAATTATAATCACATTACAATTTTTAATTGCATAACAATTATTCCATAGATTTTATCTTTATAATTAATAATTAAATAATTAACAAATACACAAAGATAAAGAATGTCTTTTATTAATAAATAATAATGTCATGCAAATAATTTTACAACAAAAAATAAATTGGCTGTAAGGGCATAAACTAACACTGCCTTCCATTATTGTTGTTTGCCCAGAAAAAGTTAGGGTGATTCTTCCACCTGATAAGTGTTGGAGTAGGAATTGTTTCCCCCTCTTCGTCCGTATTGCACCCCCTTATAGCTTACTTGCTCCTGGTTGTCCTCTCTCATCAAGTAGCAGTCCACACTATCATGATCTACTTGACCACATAACTCACACTTCAATTGCATGGCCTTAACTGGAACAAAGGATGATGCCTTCATACCATTGAGTTGTCTCATCAAATTGTCGATCTTTGTTTGCATCTCTGTCATCCGAGATGTATAGAATTGGGTTATTGATGTACAGAGTTGGGATAATCATTGAGAATAGTTGTAGTTGAATGTCGATTTTTATCTAAACTCACCTTTGGGATTTTGATCTTTGAGATTAATGAAATTTAATTTATTGTGTTTTCATTGAGTTATTTGTGATTCAATATCTGTGCTTAATAATTCGGTAATAAACTGAGAGAGTGAACTAAATGAATATCATCAAATTGGATAACAAGAGTTAGGTAGTTTGATAAATAAGAATTAAATCAAACCGGTAAAATCATGTAACGAGAGATCGAGCATAAGTTTTCAGTAGGTTTTTAGATAGATTTAGAACTAACTTAGGTTTTGGTAAATTGGAAATCGAGAGATTACAATTCCATAATTTAAATTAGGGATTAAAAATTAAGGTTAAAGATTATAACTCGTGAGAGAGTAATCCACCCTAGGACTGTCTAGACCTAGTAATTCGATAATTGGATAATCAATTAAATTTTTACTAAATTCAGATTAAAACTCCCTTTCTCTTAATTGGTAGTTTCTAGGTTGATTATGGATTGGGTTATGTAAAATTGCTATTTGTTTTATATTTTATGAGTTCAATTCTTGATATTGATTGTTTGATTGGTCAATTTTTGCATTAGTTATTTATTTTCATTAATTGCAAAATTTAGTCAAGTCTTAGATTTTAGGATTAGATTAACCCTCCTCGTGGAAATAATACCTTAGGAACTACACAAACGACTCGTGCATTTGTGGAAGTATGAAGGTTGTAAATATTAAACTTAGCATACGTAACCTAGAGATCAAGTTTTTGGTGCCATTGCCGAGGGGGCGATTAGTTTAGTTCTTTAGTTGAAGGCTTTTTCACTATCTTTTGTGTTTTAAAAAAAATTTTGGGCGTAAAATAGAGACACATCAAGACATCTTAAACGAGAATGAGACATTTGAAGAGTTGAATGTTAAAAAGAGATAAAAAGAACGATCATAGAGGATGTATTATAAAGGGAGCAAGGGACGCTTATGGAGTTCAATGAGCCCCAATTTGGTTGGGAAAATCATCATCCTTATATAAACTCGTACACTTCGGGGTGGCAGAACCGTCGCGATTGCTATTGGTCTAACAATGCAAATCCTCATATGGGACATCAAGATCTATTTGAATTTCAACATGAAGAATCCAGTTTATAGGATTCCAAGCTTGACAAAATCATAGATAAGCTCACGGATATGGAAGAGAAGTTTAAGCGAGTAGCAAAAAATCATGCCTCTTCTATTCACAATCTAAAGATTCGAATACATCAGCTTTTCATGGAATTTTGTAAGCAAAGTGTGGAAAACTGTTTGCGTAGCATGAATATAAATTCGTAGAGGCATGTTAGGCTATCACACTTAGGAATGGTGTACAGCTAAACGAACCAGTGAGCAATCAAGCTAAACTCGACCTTAGAGAAGACCAATAAATTAAAAAAAAGGATGAAGAAAATTATACAAAATATCCCTTTTATTCAACAGTTCTTGATATACCATCTTTGAACATCAAAAAATCTTAGGTAAATGTTCATGAAGAGAACCCTATCATTCGAATTAATGATGGCTAAGTGACATTCAATATAAATGATGCATTAAAGAATCAGAAGGAGAGTAGCTTGATGTGTTTAAATCTTATAAAGAACAAGAGGACGAAGAACATATGACAACATACATTAAGTTTGAAGAAGCTATGAAGGTCTCTGCTCATGAAGCGGAAGAAGCAAAGGAGACGAAGGTGATTAAGGAAGAAAGAGAGCAACTCACCTTCATGCAGGACAATTTGTTAGATTCAAAGTAAGATTTAGGGAGTTTTGTTATTCCCTATTTTATTGACAATTCACTTGAAAGAAGGACATTATTGAGCTTAATTGGTTTTTATAATGTTATCAACATTGTCCTTCTAATTATGTAACAATTTATAACTTACTTATAGGCTACAAAACTGATATTGAACAAAAAGGATGGAAGCAAGCCGCTCATAATTGATCGCAGCTAAGTTTCCAAGGAAAGAGTGTCGAGCTACTGATGTTAAAGAAGCATTATATGGGAGGCAACCTATGGAAAATTAGTTTCTCTTGTTTATTTTATTAGAATGTTTGAATTCCATAGTTAGGAGTACTTTTGTTTTCGAATGAGATCAAGATAGAATCAGATTTCGAAATAAGTGGATGAATTGAGCAAGCAAGTAAAAGAGAGGTGAAGAAGGCCATAAAAGAATCAAGAAAATTGAAAAGATGAGAAAAAGAACAAAAGAAGAAGAATCAGGAAGTGTGGGAAACCTACAGGCTACTGGGCAGTAAAGAGGGAGCGCAAATATTTTAAATTTTTTTACCATTTTACCTTTTTAACCACCTATATATTCAGTTATAACTTCAGTTTTACACTCACTTTCATTTTTACTTTATCTCTCTAGAATTTAAGTTTAAAAAAGCTCTCATATCTCTCTAAAATTTTTTCAACCTCTAAATTCTTCCAAAATTTACCTAATTATGCTGCGTATTAAATAATTAGCCTAACGGGAGCCATATGGATAACAGCAAGTTGTGAGACTTGGATAAGAAACCGAGCAGCAGACTTTGATGCATCTTTCTAAATCTATACAGAGGAGGACGGTACTCGTTTCCAATCTCTTAGTTCTAGAAAAATTGTAGCTCTCCAGTACTTTGATTATGAAACACTTAAAAGGATAGAGTTGCGCGAGAGAGTAGAAAATTTCGGGTACAGAATCTAGTGGGCCCAATTCATACGGTTCCAATTTCTTGTCTATCAGGAGCTCATATTGGAATTCTTCACTTTACTTGTAACATCCCGTTCCCATTCTAAGAGTTAGAGCCTGGGAATACCGTATATGAGAAATATTATTAAGAGATTAGAAAAATGCATTTCATATTCATGCATAATATTAGTATACGCACACATAAATTTGATCATTGCACACATTGCAATAATTCGTTCATGCACTTATTTGACATTTTTCGGCTATAAATGATTGTTTTAATGTGATTATGATATAGATAGTGAATATTTTGCCTTTAAAATTAATATGGTGAATTAAATTAGAGATTTAAAATTTTTTGTGAAATTTGAGAATTTTCTAGTATTAACGGTATTTTTGGATTAAGAAAAATGCCAAGTGGCGAGACAATTGATGAACAAAAGCAGAAATAATTGTCAGATGGCAATAGAAATTTTTATAAATGACATTGGGAGACAATTGGATTAGAAATTGGAGACAAAATGGACTAGTTATTAAAGTGGACCAAATGAGACCATAAGGTGGTGACATGTGGTAAGTGACAAGTGTCACTTGCCATGCCACACTTCCATCCACGATATTTTCTTACATTTGAAAGACTAACTTTGTCTTTCATTTGGCTAAAACACATTTTCTTCTTCTCTCTACATTGCTCTTCATTTTCTTCATTCTTTTTCTCCATCATCTATGATACCCACTCTCACCTTCATCATATTAAGTTTTGCTCAACTCCTCCCCTTTGTTTCTTAAAGCTTCTTATTGTCTTCTTCTTCTTTGTTACCAAAAACCTAGCTCATTACTCCCTAAAATGGTGATGATTGTGTGGTTCAAGGAAAGCTAGGGTTAAGTGAGAATTTGAAGATCTTGAAGTAAACAAGGGAGTATAAAGAATTACTCTTCTTTATTTGTTGAATAGAACAAGTTTTGATGATATTTAAGAATTAAATGATCATAAAATGACGCTAAAACATGGATGAGAAAAATAGACATATAAATGTCCTGTCTTTGTGTATATTGCGAGTGATATTTCATAAGTTGTTGTAGACATGAGGCTGGAATTGAAAGAGTATTAAAATGGTGTAGACAATGTGCAAAAAAATTTGATTAGTAAATGAATGTTTCATGTTTTATTTACAGTGTATATAACGTGTATATATTTGGTGGTTTTAGAAATGAAACAAAAATGCGTTTAGAGCTAAAGAAAGGGAGCAATGTGATGTCTTGAAATGAGGGGAATTAAAAGGACAAATTATTAGAGAAAAGAACGTGTCAACGAAGTTGAACATATATAGAAAGTGGTGATGAATGTGTATATGTATATGTTCTGTTTTTGGTGTTATAATCATTCATCGATTTTGATTTGTTTGTGATTGATATTGAGTTAAAGTGGAAGTAGGAATGAATAGGAAATAATGAGGACATGAGTTAGAAATGATAGGCTAAGCAAAAGAGATGAACTAGGATGAAAATGAAGTTAAATGTGTGTTGGAATATGTAAATGGAGTGTTTTTATTGAACATGCTTCTATATTTTAGCCATATATTGATCTGTATATCCAAATGAAATGATTTTTAATGTATATTAAACTAGAGACATATGGATACGATTTTCATGAAGAAATTGAATTTGAATTCTGTCCTTAAGGGTCTTGAAATTTGGCTTGACATTGAGAACTATGCGTTGTCATAGTATGAGAATAGTCTGTAGTATTTTAGTTATAACTGACATAATACTGAACTAAAATGCATGAATTTGATTTTATTAGAAACTTAATAAGTAGAGGAATATTTGTTTAGAAGAAGGTGTTGCCTAAATACCTCATTTTCTAGGTCATAATGGTCACACAAAAAGGACCTAAAAATCTGTCCTGAGAAAAAACTGAAAAACTGCAGGATAAGTAAGAGATTTGTTTATGTCACGATCGTGGCAGAGGCGGTGAATTTAATGATAATATGTTGATTATGCAATGGTTGAACGAATTAAGGATGAGGTATATAACTATCTGGACTTAATTGGGGCTTTAAATGAACATAATTTGATGTTGGAAAAGTTGGTTAAATGTGTGATAAGTTTTGATTGATCATCATGTTATACTTTAAGGAAAAAGGATGTTTGATGCCAATGCATCTAAATGTGAAATTTTTAGAGTGTTAAATAAGGATATAACTTGGTGAATGAATTGTTTGATGCATTATGAATGAAGAATTATAGAAAAAGAATAGGATTTCATGAATGAAGAGATTAAGTAGGAATTATTAAATCAAATAAGTAGAGGTTAGAGAGTTTAATGCAATAAATAGGTAGTATAATTAGCATGAAATGAAATTGCATTAATGTGTATGAATTTTGGAAAATTTGGAGTAGAATTGATGTTGTATAAGTGTTAAATTCGTGACGATGAAGGAAGAAAAATGCAAGGCACTATCGTGGCCTGACAAAATAAAGTTTCTGTCATGATCGTGGCAGGGACACCACAATCGTGGCCAAACCTATGGAGAAAAAGAGTTGTCTTTTGAGTAAAGTTTGAACCAACCAATGCTGGGGTGCTTCCATATGAAGTAATTAGGCTTGAATGAGATTTTATGTGAACCTAGCTGATGATAAATGAGGTGAGTAAAGCTAGTAAAGTGCATTAGGTATTAAAGAATGATTGAAAGTTGTTATTAAATGATTATGAGATGTGAATAAAGGAAATATACCCGGGATTGTCAATATGAGCATGCATTATATATTACACATATACATATGTGTATAATTGAATGTTGATGTGATTGTGCAATTAATAATGTGTGTGCAATATACGCATTGCATAATGTTGATATACAGGATAGAATATCCACATCCAGACATTTTCGGATCATGGAAGCTAATGCTAATCTGAAGCGTACTGTGAGTCGACCTAGATGGTCACACTTCATTGTTTTTTCTATTTTGAATTTCTGTATTGAATTACTACTAAATGTGAATGTGATTGATACAACTTTGAACATTAATAGTCTGAGGAGTTTGATAAATATGAGAACATAGGAAGTGCTCATTGTGTATGAATTAGACTAAAATAAGTGATTATCAACATTATTGTTGAATGCTGGACATCGATCCGATGAATATATGTGAATATGAATATGGAAAATTAAGTACTAGTGATTGTTTAAAAAATGTGAATGTAGTGTATTTCATTACATGAATGCATGAAAGATAAAGGCTGTTATGACCGGAGTAGCCACCGAAAAAGATCTTAAAGCTCAGAATGTGGTAAGAGCCTATGGTTCACTATGCAAAATGAGCCTTGTGTCCTCAACAGATAAGGGACAGTTATTAATGAGCCCAGTATCTAAAATAGATATAAGATAGTTACAGGCACTTGGTCACAACAATAACAATTGAAAGTGAGTCTCATGAGCATTGCATATGCATTTGATATGTGTATGATTTAAATGATTAAAATAAATAGTTTGAATGATTTTTGATGTGAAATATGAATTAAGTGAATATGAGGTGTATGGGATTCAATATGTCAATTAGTGAAATGATGTGAATTACGTGATTACATGAATTGATATGTTATATGATTGAGTGAGTCATCGATGATGGTCTTCTCACTGAGCTCGCAAAACTCACCCCAAAATTTGCAACATATTATTCAGGCTCAGAGGAGACATTCAGTTAGACCAACTGGAGTCTAACCACTGTATTTGAGTAAGAGATAGAGGTCAGGATCAGTTGACATCTGCATATATTTTCTGTAAATTTAGTATTAAATATTGTATTTCGTAAGCTTCATTTATTGTATAAATGATTTATAGTTGTAATATCAATTATGATCAAATACATTTTGCATTTGTAATGGACCCAAAAGATTATTGAAATTCTGACAATTTTGACAATTTGTTTAATGTTTGGTTAAGTGTGAGTTTGTATTGAAAATGTTTTTCAATAAAATAGGCCAAAACGACTATGAGTTTTTCTACAAATGTGTGTGTTGTGTGAATTTTTTTTAATGGTTATGATTAACTGACTATCATAGTATGCCACCCCTGTAGAGTGTATTCTCGAATACCATCGACGTGTTCGGGAATATGCCCTATAGGAATGGAGTGCTACAGAGTTGGTATCAGAGCCCAGGTTTAGTGTCTTATATGGGCATTTTTCAAAATATGTGTCAATATATATGCATTCTAGACACTTCATAGCATGCAGTGGCAATTGATCCCAAGTTTGAGTCGAATATACATGAGTCACATGCATGAGCATTCGTTAAGAATTGAGTTGTTAGAAGTAATACGAAGATTGATGATCTACCAGAATGTGAGAAAATGGAATTTTGCGGGTATCTAGAAATGAAAAATAGTACATAGTTTGATATGACAGATAAAGGTTTAGAGCATTTATAGCTGTGGTTGTATCATCGAGTATGATATCATAATTGTGCTGTGGTTGTGTATCTATAAATTAATATTGATATGAATATATATTTTGTGGATTGACTGAGAGCAGTAGAGATATGAGTACAAATGACAAGAATTAAAGTGTACAAGTAAGGTTGAAAGAAAACCAAATTCTTTCTATAACCTAGAAAGGTTGAAATTGGACTTGAAATGGTTATTTGATTAATGTGATAAGAGTTATGATTTGACAAAAGAGTACGCCAGTGGAATTAAGATTAGAATTTCATAATGGTTATGCCTCTATAATTATGAATTGATTGAGAATATACATATGTAAGATATAAAGGATAATTGGAAGATGAGATGAATGATAAAGAGATAAGTAAAAGTCCCTTAGGTTAAGTTGAATAGTTATTATTAATGTATATTGGATAATGTGATTACCTTGACAAATGATGTCATTAAGCACATATATATCATATGCCTAAATATGAAATAGGAAGTGATCCATGACTTATTGAATGCTTTTAAGTTTTTAACCCCCATAGTTAAAATTTTAAAATGAATCAGAGTAACGCACGAAAGTGTTTATGATGATCAATTGGGAATAGAATGAGAGTGTAAATGATGTTACTATGTGTGATGGATTCGAAGAAAATGAAGAAGGACACGATCGTGGCATAGTCCCTACGATCGTGGCTGAGAGTAATTAATTCTGTCATGACCATGGAAGAGTCCCCGTGATCATGGCCAGATCCATGAATGCAAAAGAAGAAGTGTTGTCCAGAATTAATTGAGATTAAGGTATCCTTAGCATAAGTTATTAATTGGTGAATTATCAAAAATCCATCTCTAGATAAAATGTAATGATCTTGATGATAAGTACCAAAGTATAAGAGTAAATAGATGTGTTTATTGCTTCACTGAACTTTATTATAAAGAGTATTCTGACCATGAAAAGTATGATAGAAATTGATCTTATTGAGATGTTATGAATAGTTGAAATCGATCTTATTGAGGCATTAAGAATGACTGGAAAGCAATAATGAATATAGTTGATTGATAAAGATTATGTAAACAGTATAGATGATAGTACAAGAAATCTTCTTTCGAAGAAGACTTTAACCGAATTAGGTCAAGTAAACTAGTGGTTTACTTTTAAGAATGAATGAATATTGAATGAATTAGAAGAGAATATTGAAGTTCCATTTCTATTTGAGGCTCAGGCATAAGAAGTCGAATATGCTACTGAAAGTGCATGCATTTTGTTTGATGTAAAGTATCCAACTATGTTATGGGATTCTTGCATTGGAAGTGATATGATTGTTATTGCTAAAGGAAATCAGATCCATAATATGCTCTACCTTAGCAAGGAGTGCTAAAGTTCGTTAAAGAGAGTAGCTAAGCCCGAATTGTATTGGTCTATATGAAGTTACTAAGAGAATAAGACCATTGACTTAAGTTAGTCTTACTAACAAAAATATATCAGATCCATACTGTGTTACATGAGTATGTATAGGAGATATTGGTATGATCCGATAGATGTATTGTCGACACAATAAGTGAAACTTGTGAGTAATAAGAGATATATTGAGGAATCAATTAAAAGAGAAAGATATCTGAATAAGAAATTGAAAGACCTAGTGATTCCATTGACTATAATCACTTGGAAGAAAACAGTCAAATGGATAAGTTACATGGGAAACGTAAGAGATTATAAGAAAAAGAATACCCCCATCAATTTGATCAATTAGATAAGAATTTCAAGGACGAAATTTATTAAGGCGGAGAATTGTAACATCCCATTCCCATATTAGAGGTTAGAGTCCAGGAATACCATATATGAGAAATATTATTGAGATATTAGAAAAATGTATTTCATACTCATGCATAATATTAATATACACACACATGAATTTGATCATTGCACATATTACAATAATTTGTTCATGCACTTATTTGATATTTTTCGGGTATAAATGATTGTTTTAATGTGATTACGATATCGATAGTGATTATTTTGCCTTAAACATTAACCTGGTGAATTAAATTAGTGATTTAGAATTTTTAGTGAAATTTGAGAATTTTTAGAATTAAGGATATTTTGGACTAGGAAAAATGCCAAGTGGCGAGACAATTGATGAATAGTAGGAGAAATAAGTGTCAGATGGAAGTATAAATTTTTATGAATGACATTGGGATTTAATGACAAGTGTCATTGAAAATTGGGAGTCAACTGGATTAGAATTGGGAGACAAATGGACTAGCTATTTTTAAAAGATCAAAAGAGGACCATAAGAAAGTGACATGTGGAAAGTGACAAGTGTCACTTACCACACCACTTGTTTCCCACGAATTTTATTTTCTATTTGCTTCTCTCTCTTTGTAAGTTTCTCTCCTAGATTCATCTTCTTCATTTCTTCTTCTTCTTCTTCACGTTTTGCTTCACCAAACTTCATTAATGTTGCACCTTGCATTCATCCATCATTTACTCCTATTTTTCTTTGTCTTCTTCACCTTACTACAAAAAGAACCAAATCACTCCTTGATTGATGATAATCGTGTGATACATTAGAAAGCTAGGGTTAGGTGATTTTTGAAGATGTTGAAGCTTAAACAAGTAAGTAGCATGTTATTCTTCTAATTGTTGAGTGAAACATACATGATGATAGTTATATGTTAAAAGATCATAAAATAAGGATATGTACATGCTGAAACATTGATGAGAAAAACGGATGTATAAATGTCTTATTTTTGTGTATATTGAGAGTGATATTTCATAAGTTTCTGTAGAGATGAGGTTTGAACTGAAACAACATTAAAATGGTGTAGAAAATGTGCAAAAAAAATTGACTAGTAAATAAACGTTCATGTTCTGTTTTGAGGTGTGATCATGTGGATTATTGGTAGCTATTATAAAAATGAACTAGAATGAGTTTAAATCCAAAGAAAAGGATATTGTATTGTATTGAAATGAAAATAAGTAGGATGATAGTTTTGAGACAAAGTAAAGTTGAAAATGAAGTTAGATGTGTGCTGGAATATGTTAGATGGAGTGTTTTCACTGAACATATATCTGTATTTTGGCCACATCTTGATCTATGGATGCCCAAATGGGATGATTTTTAATTTACATTAAAATAGAGGCATATGGATAAAATTTTTGTGGAGAAATTGATTTTGAATTCTATCCCTAAGGGTCTTGAAATTTACCTTGAAGTTGAGAACTGTGTGATGTCATAGTATGAGAATAGTCTGTAGTATTTTGATTGTAACTTTCCAAATACTGAACTAAAATGCATGATTTTAAACTTAATACATATAGGAACATTTGTTTAGAAGAAGGTGTTGTCTAAATACCTCATTTTCTAGGTCAATATGGTCATACCAAATTGACCTAAAAAATTTTCTTGAGAAAAACTAGAAAACTGTAGGATAAATAGGAGATTAGTTTCTATGATGTCACGATCATGGGTAGTGATTTTTCATGGTAATGTTTTTATTATGCAATGGTTGAACCAATTAAGGATGAGGTATATAACTATTATGCTTTTGGACTTAATTGGGGCTTAAAATGAACATAATTTGATGTAGGAAAAGTTGGTTAAATGTGTGATAAGGTTCAGTTGATCTTGATGTTATACTTTCAGGAAAAGGATGTTTGATAGCAATGCATCTAAATGTGAAATGTTTAGAGTGTTAAATGAGGATATAACATAATGAATGAATTGTTTAATGCTTTATAAATAAGACATAGTATGGAAAGAGATTGGATTTCATGAATGATGAGGTTAAGTTTGAAATGGAAAATCAAATGATTAAAGGTTGAGAGTTTAATGCAATCGAATTGGTATTTAAATTAGTGTGGAATGATGTTGCGTTAGAGGAAGTGAATTTTAGAGAAATTGGTGTTAAAATATATGTTGAATTCAGATGAATAGAGGAGGAAATTTGCAGGGCACGATCGTGAACCTCACCCCACGATTGTGACATGAAAAAATAGTTTCTATCATGATCGTGGCCCTTACAACATGATCGTGGCTAATCCCAAAATGTTTCTATCAAAATCGTGGCAGGGACACCACAATTATGGCCAGAATTATAGAGGTAAAGAGTTGTCCTTTATTTTTATATGAACAAATCAATACTAGAGGGATTCCATATGATGTAAGTAGGTTTAAATGAGATTTTGAATGATCCTACTTGATGATAAAGGAGGTTATTAAAGCCAGTAAACTATATTAGGTATTACAGAATGATTGAAAGATGTTTGTAAATGATTATGAGATGTGAATAAAGAAAATATACCTGGGATTATCAATATGAGTCTGCATTATACATTACACATATACATATGTGTATAATTGAATGTTTATATGATTATGCAATTAATAATGTTTGTTTAATATATGTATTGCATAATGTTGTTATATAGGATAGAACAACAACATCCTGTCGTTTCTGGATCATGGTCGCTAATGCTAATCTGGAGCGTACTGTGAGTAACCTAAGATGGTCTCACCTTGATAGTTTGTTTAATTCTAAATTGAATTGACATATGATGTATGTGTATTGATTTTTGGACATAAAATGTCCGAGGCGTTAGATGCATGAATAATACATTGAAAGTGCTCCTTGATTCTGAATATGATTGAATAAATGTGTTCTCAACTTATATGTTGAATGTTAAACCAAGTCCGACGATAAATGTGAATGAGAAAGTGAATGTGAATGCATTGGACTGAACATGGTGATTGAATATGTGAAATGCATTTATTCCACGAATGCATGAAATATAAAGGTATTTGTGACCAGAGTTGCCAGCGAAAAAGAGCTTAAAGCTCAGACATTTGTGGTAAGAGCCTAAGGCTCAATGTATAAAGAGCCATGTACCCTCAATGGATAAGGGATAGCATAATAGAGCCCAGTATTCATAACAGATATGGGATAGTGAAAAAGGCACTCAATCACAATAACGTAATAAATGAATTCAAGTCTCATAAACATTGCATACATATGTGATATGAATAAATTGAATGATTGCAATGTTTTGAGGATTTTTATTATGTGAAATGTGTGAATACTTATTGATGAACATGTTTGGCATGATTGCAATGAAATGATGAGTTATAAGGTTTTTGAAATGTGACAATTGTGAACAAAGTATTTTGTGATATCACATGATAATCGAAATGACGTGAATTATTTGATAACATGAATTGTTGTGTTGCATAACAAGAATGAACCATCGAGGATGGTTACTTAACTAAGTTCGCAAAACTCACGCCAATTTGCAACATATTTTTTAGGCTCAGAGGAAACACCTAGTTAAACCAACTGGATTCTAATCACTACCTTTTGAGCAAGATTTAGAGGTCGGGATCAATAAGCGTCTATATATATTTTCTGTAAATTTAGTAGTAATTATTGTATTCCACAAGCTTTATTTATTGTATAAATGAATTATGTTTGTAATAACAGTTTGATCAAATACATTTTTATAATTGTAATAGGCCCAAAAGATTATTGAAATTCTGACAATGTGTTTAATGTTTTATCAAATGTGAATTTGTAATGACAATGGTAAATGGTGATGTTTTAAATAAAATAAAATGGGCCGAAACGATTATAAGTTTTTCCGAAAATGCGTGTGCTGCGTGAAAAATTTTTAATGGTTATGATTGACTGACTATCTTAGTACACCACCCCCATAGATTGTATTCTCGAATACCATCGATGTGTTTGGGAATATGCCTTATAGGAGTGGGGTGCTACATTAAAAGGACAAATTAGAGGAGAAAAGAAGGTGTTAATGAAGTTGAACATGTGTAAAAAGTGGTGATGAATATGTATATGTATGTGTTCTGTTTGTGGTGTTAGAATCATTCATCAATTTTGATTTGATTGTGAATGATATTGAGTTGAAGTGGAAGTAGGAACGAAGAGGAAATAATGAGGACATGAGTTAAAAATGATAGGCTAAGCAAAAGAGATGAACTAGGATGAAAATCAAGTTAAATGTGTGCTGGAATATTTTTCTTGAACAAGCTTCTGTATTTTGACCATATATTGATCTGTATATATTCAAATGGAATGATTTTTAATGTAGATTAAACTAGAGACATATGGATACAATTTTCATGAAGAAATTTAATTTGAATTCTGTCCTTAAAGGTCTTGAAATTTGTCTTGAAGTTGAGAACTATGCACTATCATAGTATGAGAATAGTATGTAGTATTTTGGTTATAATTTACATAATACTGAACTAAACTACATGAATTTGATTTCATTAGAAACTTAGTACGTAGAGGAATATTTGTTTAGAAGAAGGTATTGCCTAAATACCTCATTTTTTAGGTCATAATGGTCATACAAAATGGACCTAAAAATCTTTCCTAAGAAAAAACTGGAAAAGTGTAGGATAAGTGAGAGATTTGTTTCTGTCACGATCGTGGCAGGGGAAGTGAATTCCATGATAATGTGTTGATTATGTAATGGTTGAACAAATTAAAGATGAGGTGTATAACTATCTGGACTTAATTGGGGCTTTAAATGAACATAATTTGATGTTGGAAAAGTTAGTTAAATGTGTGATAAGTTTTGATTGATCATTATGTTATACTTTAAGGAAAAGGATGTTTAATGCCAATGCATCTAAATGTGAAATTTTTAGAGTGTTAAATAAGGAAATAACTTAGTGAATGAATTGTTTAATGCATTATGAATGAGGAATTATGGAAAAAGAATAGGATTTCAAGAATGAAGAGATTAAGTAGGAATTGTTAAATCAAATGAGTAGAGGTTAGAGAGTTTAATGCAATAAATAGGTAGTATAATTAGCATGAAATGAAATTGCATTAATGTGTATGAATTCTGGAAAATTTGGAGTAGAATTGATGCTGTATAAGTGTTAAATTCGTGACGATGAAGGAAGAAAAATGCAAGGCATGATCATGGCTCTTATCCCACGACCGTGGCCTGATAAAATAAAGTTTCTGTTACGATCATGGCAGGGATGCCACGATCGCAGCCAGACCTATGAAGAAAAAGAGTTGTCTTTAGAGTGAAGTTTGAACCAACCAATGCTGGGGTGCTTCCATATGAAGTAATTAGGTTTGAATAAGATCTTAAGTGAACCTAGCTGATGATGAATGAGGTGAGTAAAGCTAGTAAAGTGCATTAGGTATTAAAGAATGATTGAAAGATGTTATTAAATGATTATGAGATGTGAATAAAGGAAATATACCCGAGATTATCAATATGAACATGCATTATACATCTCACATATACATATGTGTATAATTGAATGTTTATCTGATTGTATGTATGTGCAATATATGCATTGCATAATGTTGATATATAGGATAGAACATCTGTATCCAAACATTTCCAGATTATAAAAGCTAATACTAATCTGGAGCATACTATGAGTCGACCTAGATGGTCTCACTTTCATTGTTTGTTCTGTTTTAAATTTCTATATTGAATTACTACTGAATGTGAATGTGATTGATACAATTCCGGACATTAATAGTTTGAGGAGTTTGATAAATGTGAGAACATAGGAAGTGCTCATTGTGTTTGAATTGGACTTAAATAAGTAATTTCCAATATTATTGTTGAATGCTGGACATCGATCCGATGAATATATGTGAATGTCAACATGAAAAGTTGAGCACTAGTGATTGTTTGAAAATATGTGAATGTAGTGCATTTCATTACATGAATATATGAAAGATAAAGGCTATTATGACCGGAGTAGCCACCGAAAAAGGGCTTAAAGCTTAGAAATTGAAAAAGAGCTTAAAGTTCAGAATGTGGTAAGAGCCTATGGCTCACTATGTAAAATGAGCCTTGTATCTCGAACGGATAAGGGACAGTTACAGGCACTCGGTCACAATAATAACAATTAAAAGTGAGTCCCATGAGCATTGCATATGTAACACCCCATTACCGTAGGGTACGCACCGGGACGCCTGTAGGTCATTCCGATACATATCCTATAATAAGGGAGCGCTACGTGCGATCTCTACTAAACTCCACATGGCATCATATCAATTTGAATAATTAAAGCAGTAATTGTAAATCACAAGATTTTTAAAACCAAGGTCTT
>JANZXR010344087.1:0-23745 GCA_027575705.1 Erythroxylum echinodendron
TGATATAATAAAGTTATTGAGATGCATGTAATGGTATGATTAATTAAGACATTTAATCCAATTAATTAGGACATTTATTTGAAAAGTTATAAGCTTATTATCATATATTCATGTTTCATAAAACTAATAAAATTTTCACCTTTTTCTTTTTAATATATATATTATGTGACAACTTTAAATTATAACAATATATAATGAGTTAATTATGATATAATAAAGTTATTGAAATGCATGTAATGGTATGATTAATTACGACATTTAATTCAATTAATTAGAATTTTATATGAAAAGCTAATAAGTTATTGTTAAAATTATAAATTACATTAATTACAAATTTTTAATTTACTTAAATTATTTATTAATTATTTTAATAAATAATTAACATAAAAATTAAAAAAATTTTGGGTGATGGGCGGGCCACGAGCCCCGTCCCACGGTTCAACCCGTCTATGGTTCCACGGGCCATGGGCTAGCCCGCATCCTATCCACCCCGGCCCGTGGCCTGTGCTTCACGAACCGTGACCCTGCCAGCCAGTCCGCTGGCCATACGCACCCGGCCCATAGCTCGACCCGTGGGCCGATCAAACCGGGCCAAACTAGTTGAGTATGGGTCGGGCCGGGTCCAAATTGACATCCCTAATTAATAAAGACAAAGAGTCACGTAACTCCTCTAAATGTTGGTCTTTATGCTTCTCTATCAATTATATTAATAAAAAGTGAAGAAAATATTTTTTTGAGGAGTTACGTAACTCCTCTAAAAGTCAGAAAATTTAGCGGTGGAAATGGTAATTCCATCAGCAAATTTACCGACGGTACCATTTTTTTTGTTGGTAGTTTTAGCTACTAAAACTCCATCACTACAAATTCCCACCAGAATTTTTTGTTGATAATTCATCGATTTTTTTCTACATTTAATTCCTCTAAATAATATAATCTTGATTAATAATATAGTATAAAAATTATCTTGATTGGTAATATAATATAAAAATTATAATGTAAAACAATAAGTATCTTGAAAATTTATGTTATTACTATAAATTAAGAATTCATAAAAAACATCAAAGTAGCAAAACATCAAATAAAATCCAGTTAAGTACTGAAATGTTATAAATCTACGCTATGCAGTTGGTGAAGGCGGATAATCTAACTGTTGCAATGAGGTGTTAGTGCTCCCTCTCCCCTTGGACTCATCCATCTCATTACGAAGTCGGGCTATGCACTCCATCGACTGTTGCAACTGAGTTGTCAACGTCTCTACTATGCTCTTAAGTTGAACGACTCTCTCGTTGTCTACATCAGGTGTTGATGAAGGTCACACCATCATGCTTCTTAGTGTAGATGTGCAAAAAGAGCTGACATAGTCTAGGCTTTTTGCCCATAGATTTTTTCTGCATTAGAGTAAAGTATTATAAGTGAACTATAATTTACAAAAATTTCAGCAGAGTTTTCTCTATTTTTATGATATTTGCACCTTGATAGACAAAAATTGTTCTAAACAACATAGTCATTTATAGCAACAAAAATTTATAAAATTATCACACATATATTTTTATTCTAAATTTCATACACCAAATTATATTGAAATGTAATTGGTAGTAATTAGTACAAAAAAAAGAATATAATTGTAAAATCAGAATTTAGACTTTTCCTACATCAATATGAATTCTTACAATTTACAAAAATTTCAACAAAGTTTCCTCTATTTTTACGATATTTACCCTTTGTTAAATAAAAAATTTTCTCACCAACACATCTATCCATAGCAACAGACATTTATAAAATTATCATTATCCATAATAAACATATATATTCATTATAAATTTCATAAATCAAATTACATTGAAATCTAATTGGTAGTAAATAATAAAAAATTAGAATATAAGTGTAAAGTTTAGATACTTACAAGTTTCTCTGCATGCTACTAGTGGGCCATAGATCCTCCAGTAAGTATGGGTAAACTCTCTCCCTCTGATCCTTTTCGTCTGTTTGCAGAATTTCACTCTGAAATGGAGATTGCCTCGAGTGTTGCGCAGTACTGTTGCTAACGACTTTATATTTTTTCATATATATGAGGAGGTCGTACACCATTCTTGTGTATCAAACCAAAAAAGCCTTAATAAGGTGCACGAGCACGCCTCTCCCATACATCATAAATGACAACATTAAATTTTGAATCCTACAAAAAATTTTATAAAAATATACTATAAGTTCTTGTAAACTACAATATTTATATCATTAATATATAAAATTAGATAAAATAAAAAGATTAAATAATTTATTTTTGTACCTTAAATTCCTGATAATAAAACCCTCTATCTCCTGAGAGATATGCTTCCATATATAACCTTCAAGTTCTATCTTCTCCTTAAACTTGGATGAGATAATTCTGTAGCACGTTCCAGTTGGAACCAACCTAATATATAAGCTATTTTGGATCATTTTCAAATTAAAACCTATAGCTTTAGTATAAGCCTGTGGTGTTATCATGTATTACAAAATTTTGAGAATTTCACTTACAGATTGTTAACAATTGTAATGTAAATTCTTCCATCAACTTCCTTAGCTCTAGGTTGGAGGTCACCTCCTTTATCCGCAATGTCTACCCCTAATATCTTTATCGGTAGTATCTATTTATCTGGATATAGTAGGGGTGCTGAATGGTGTAGCAGTAGGTAGGGAATGTGATCTATAGGTACTGTAGGAGGGGAAGGTGATGCCTCATCTGGATTTGCATTAGTTGGACGTGTAGCACCTAATTCTTTAGCATCTGTAGAATTTGATGCTTTACTTGAACGTGGACTGACTCCTCCAAATGGTGATAACCTAAAGGTTGGCCACAACCTTTTACCTCTTATATGGTATATTTTAATCTAAAATTCACATTGTATTGATTATTCTACTAATAGAACACTATAAATTAAATATATAATATATTGTTGATGCAATAATAAATTTATTCATATAGTATTCTATTACTTACACAGATTAATCGCTATCATCACTTAATTATAAATCAAAATCATCATCATCTTCTTTTTCTGAAGAACTAGAATCAAAGTCAGGCTCCTCTTCAAATTTCTTGCCCTCTATAATTCCTCATCCTCCAGATGAAATTTCAACATATTTATTATTTGGATCATTCAAAGGTTCATTCTCTTCATATGTTACACTTGCATTTATTTAATGAACACCTTCCTAAAACATTTCATTTTCAATTCTCTTATTTTGTCCTTTTCTATATAATTCAAAAACACCTCTAGGTTTTACTTTGCAAACGACCAACCAATCTAACTTATCTTATCTTAAGCTGGAAAAAGAGACATAATACACTTGGGTCGATTGAATCGCCAACACGAAAGATTTAAATTGTCTAAATCTTCTTCGCTGGTTAATTTCAACTAGATCGTATCGGTTGTACACTTTTGTTCCAACATTATAAGTTAGATTAAACCATTCACATTTAAATATTACACTCTGTTTTATTGGCAATGCGGGGTACTCAATTTCAAGTATCTCAATTATTTTACTATAGTAATCCATCAATTATTCCTATATACGGACCCTACTATTTACCATTGTCATACTATGATTATGATATTCTATATGAAATTTGTATCCATTAATAAAATACACTAGATATGATTTAACAGTTTGCAAAGATCCTTTCGAAAGATCACATAAGAAATTGTTCTATATTAGATTTTCTGAGGCCTAGATAAAAAAGTCATATTTAAACTTAAAATGTCATTTAAATAGTTTGACATGATAATTCAACCATTTCAATTATTGCAAGTCAAAACTTACATATTTCTTGAATCATCGAGAATAGTGACTTTGAACTTATTTATTGATATCATCCTGTGTTTGTTTAGGCATTAGCTCATATAACCATTCCTTGTATAATCTATACAATTATTATGTATTTTAGTTGTGAACACCATTCACCTCGAAAACCCAAATAACCAATTTCAATTTTAACTTATATTTATTGCATGAAAGGTTGAATCTCTTGGAAATTCAATAAAATGTAACCATGGGCAGCCTCTATTTCTTCTTCTGTTAACATTTTTCTTGTTCAACATCCATATGTTTGCCCAAGATATGTGAAAGTGGATAAGTTACCATCAACATCACCCACTTCACCCCCATCGTCATTATAAGGAACTTTTCTTTCTCTTGTGTAGAAGTGTGGCTCAAAATAATGTGAACAAAATATACTTACTTCCTCTACTAAATAAGCATTATATATCGAACCTTTAACTCTAGCCTTGTTTTAATATTTTTCTTCAAGTGATGCAAATACCTACATTACAAAAAAGGTATTATAATTACTGATTAAAACATGTCATAATTTTTATTTAAATATTAAATATAATTATCTCTCAAACAGATACATCCATCGATATTGAACTGAACCAGCAAGTTTAGCCTCATATGCTAAATGTACGGGTAGATGCTCCATACAGTAAAAGAAGCTTGGAGGGAAAATCCTTCTAATTTGCGCAAGATAACTGGAATTTCCTTTTCTAGTTTTTTATTTCGACCGAATTTATTTCAGATGATGTTAAGATTTTGAAAAATAAACTTAATTATGTTATAACTTCCCATACCTTATTCGGTAGCAACTCCTAAAATGCAATTGGAATTAGCCTTTGCATAGACACATAATAATTATGACTTTTCATCCCAAATAATTTGTACTTCCTCATGTCTACACACCTTGCTAAGTTTGAAATATAACCATCGAGAAACTTTAGACTTTTCAACCATTCACATAAATTTTCTTTTTATTTTTGTCTAAAGTGTAACATACTTTTGGATATTTACCTATGCAAAGATCTTTATGTAACTCGTTCTTTCTACAAAAAAATTGCAAATCAACTCATGATTTTGGATTTTCCTTTGTCCGCCCTTCAATATTCATTATGGTATTGAGCAAATTGTCAAAAAAAATCAGTATGCATAACATCTAAATTATGACGTATCAAATTAGTTTTCCAATATGGCAAATCCCAAAAGATACTTCGTTTTTTCCAATTGAAGTTTTTACTAATGCACCTATTAACTTCTTCAGCTTCAAGTTCTGTAACTTTCAGCAATCCGAATTCATTAATCACTTGCAATATCTCTTCATCAGCTTTATAAGGGGGAGGTGTTGTTTATACCATTCTATTCTGAATAAATTTTTTTTATTACGCCTAAATGGATGATCTGGAGGAAGAAATTTCCTGTTGTTGTCAAACCAAGTTATTTTGACGCCATTAGGAAGATAAAACGCATCAGAATCATTGCCACAGTAAAAGTAAGCCAATTTCCCTACTATGCTCCACCTAGACAACATAGCATATGCAGGGAAATCACTAATAGTCCACATCAAAGCTGCTTTCAACAAAATATTTTGTTTAAGAGACACATCATATGTATCAATAACAAATTCCTAAAGATTATGCAATTCAAATACCAATGGTTGTAAATATACATTAATTTTATGCTTTGGATTCATATTCCCTAGCACAATCACTGTCAAGAACATATGTGCCTCATTTATAAACATCCATGAAGGCCAATTATAAGAAGCAATTCATTATGAATATTGTTGGTTAGATTGACTAAAAGGTTGGAATCCATCTATCGACAATCCTAACCTAACATTTCGACTTTCGACTGCAAACTTAGAATGAGTGTTATTGAAATGTTTCCATGTGAGTGCATCCGATGGAAGACTCATTATTTCATCTTTCTATTCATGTTCATTATACCATCTCATGAGAGATATAGTAACATCAGAGGTATATAGTCTTTGAAGTATAGGAATTAGTAGGAAATAATACAAATACTTCTAAGGTATTGAACTGTATACATGCATCGGTATTGAACTGAACTAGCAAGTTTAGCCTTATATACTAAATGTACGGGTAGATGCTCAATATAGTCAAAGAAGCTTGGAGGGAAAATCCTTCTAATTTGCACAAGATAACTAGAATTTTCTTTTTTAGTTTTTTACTTCGGCCAACTTTATTTTAGATGATGTTAAGTTTTTGAAAAATAAATTTAATTATGTTATAACTTCCCAAACCTTATTCGATAGCAACTCCCAAAATGCAAATGGAATTAGCCTTGCATAGACACATGATAATCATTAATTTTCATCCCAAATAATTTGTACTTCCTCATGTCTACATAACTTGCTAAGTTCAAAACATAAATATCGAGAAACTTTAGACTTTTCAACCATTCACATAAAATTTCTTTTTTTTTCCATCTAAAGTGTAAAATGCTTTTGGATATTTACCTGTGTGAAGATCTTTATCTAACTCGTTCCTTCTACAAAAGAATTGCAAATCAACTCGTGATTTTGCATTTTCCTTTATCTTCCCTTCATTATGGTGTTAAACAAATTGTCAAAAAAAAAAATACTATGCATAACATCTAAATTATGACGTATTAAATTAGTTTTTCAATATTGCAAATCTTAAAAGATACTTCGTTTTCTCCAATTGAAGTTTTAACTAATGCACCTATTAACTTCTTCAGCTTCAAGTTCTGTAACTTTCAGTAATCCTAATTCATCAATCACTTGCAATATCTCTTCAATAGCTTTACAAGGGGGAGGAGTTGTTCATGCCATCCTATTCTGAATGAACTTTTGTTTATTACGCCTAAATGGATGATCTAGAGGAAGAAATTTCCTATTGTTGTCAAACCGAGTTGTTTTGCCCCCGTTAAGAAGATAAAACACATCAGAATCATTGCCACAATAAAGGTAAGCCAATTTCCCTATTATGTTCCATCTAGACAACATAGCATATATAAGGAAATCACTAATAGTCTACATCAAAGCTGCTCTCAACGAAACATTTTGTTTAAGAGATACATCATATGTCTCCATAACAAATTCCCAAAGATGATGCAATTTAGATACCAATGGTTGTAAATATACATCAATTTTATGCTTTGGATTCATATGCCCTGGCACAATCACTGCCAAGAACATATGTGCTTCATTTATAAACATCCATGGAGGCAAATTATAAGGAGTAATTATAATTGGTCATGATGAATATTGTTGGTTAGATTGACCAAAAGGTTTGAATCCATCTATCGACAATCCTAACCTAACATTTCCACTTTCGGCTGCGAACTTAGAATGAGTGTTATTGAAATGTTTCCATGTGAGTGCATTTTATGGATGGCTCATTATTCCATCTTTCGATTCATGTTCATTATGCCATCTCATGAGAGATGCAGAAACATCAGAGGTATATAGTCTTTGAAGTCTAGGAGTTAGTAGGAAATAATACATCTACTTTCAAGGTACTAATTTCTGCTTCATAGTACACTTTCTTGGTTTGAACCTAGATTGACCACAAAATTTTCAATATTGTAATTCCACATCATATCCCTCAAATGACATAATCCCAAATTGCAACATTTAATTTTCTCAATTAGCAAACAAAGACCTCTAATAAGTTTTTTCATATTGTAAAAACTATCAACCATTTTATGATCAGGAGTTAATAATTCTTTATATCAAACAAGAATTTTATTTAAAACTTTGATCATAAATATGCCCTTCAGACTTTATGTACAATATTCGAGCAATTGAAGATAATTGAGTCTTGGTCTCACAATTTGGCCATAATTCTTAGTCAGCTGATTTTAGTAATTAAAAAAACTTTTTTTGCATTTGGGTTTGGTTCTTCTTCAAGATTTTCTATATTTGCCTGAAAGGTGTAACCAGCTGCATCATAAACCATTTTGGTGTAAGAATTTTTAGTTACACCCACATTATTTGTTATAAATCCAATCCTCCTTCAAGCCCATCTATATTTATTGATGAGTTTACTTCATTACCCCTTTAGATGCTACAAATTAATAGCTCCCTATATCCTGTCCAATCAAAATAATTTGTAACAAACCATTTTCTTAACAAATAGAGATTCACTTCATCAATAGGAAGAAAATGAATATGTTTGTACTTTTTATGTGAACATCTGATTTTTGAACCATCCATATATGCAGGTTGAAAACATGCATAGTCAATAAAAATTTAAACTCGCTCAACAACTCAAGATTAATGAAATCATCGGGTGTTAATCATCTATACATCCAAGATCTATCAAAATAACTCATTTATGCAAAACTGTCATTTCAGAAAGTGATTTCGTAGTTAGATATAATAATCGTTGTGGTAGTATCCATATTAATCTTACATAACATTTAATCTTTAGTTTACGCATTAACAATAACACAAGAAGAAAGCATTGTATTATAGCATTTGCATAAATTTCTGTAATGTCAGATGATAAGGAAATATTTTAGGTTGCATGTAATGTCAACTAATTTTAAGTATCTACCATTCATATCAACTCATATAATGATAATATTTGGAGCTTATTGATAAATAAATCATGCTTTAGAAACATTAAACAAAAACACATTTCAATGATTAACATGAATAAACCTATACATTTAAAAAAACAAAATTGGAAAAAAAAGACAACAAAGTGAGTGCCTTTATACTCCAGAAATGCCCGGACCGAAGCTGTAACAAGTCCCTAATAGCAACCAACATAATCCAACCAAAAAGAAATTAACTTCACTCCAACTATTCAATAAAACAACAACTGTATGAATAAAATAAAATCATGTAGTCATTATTGAAAGAGAGGGAAAACTTTTATGATTTATCAAATTGAACTTTATACAACAAGTAGGATTTAATTAAAAAAATTGCTAATGTGCTAATTACAATAAAGACGAAAATTATTTTGCTAATCAAAGCACTGAAAGTGTTATGTAGAGGTCAGTCTAAGACTTAGAGTCAGGACTTAGCTCATAAAATGAAAAGTTTAATCTATTAAACAAAAGATCAAGATTAGATTCTAGAAGATAATTAATATTGCTCTTTCATTACAAGGGTAATCATGCCATTATAGTAAACCATTATAGTAAACTATATATGCTATGTCCATAAAGAGGAGTCTAAATGTAAAAGCAAATGCATTAATTTAATCTTAGTATCTAGTAATTAACTTCATAAAGTTATTTTCCTTTTACTTTTTATCAATTTATTTTAAAAGCTAAATGTGATATAATTAATAGTCTTAAGTTTTTCAAATCAAATCTTTAAAAAATGTCAAACCAAGATCTTTTTTACTAGTAAGTTCCCCTACAACATAATATTGGAGGTGAGATATTTACAGATGAAATACTCTAAATGCAGTTGATAATACCACAAAAATATGCAGATATCACAGAAATGTAGACCAGTTTATACATCCACAAACTAATATAATTAAAATTGGAAAGGTACTAAGTCAAGGAAACAATGAAGACTACATGAAAGATTAGAGAATGTTCTTTAGAAGAACATATTTTAAAGAAAACTATCATATTTTTATAATGAAAAGGATTGATCATATAAAACATAGAAGGTTGAGAAAAATAATAAGAGGTCTCCTTTGAAGTAAAAGACACTGTAGAAATAAAATAAAAGAAAGATTATGTCAAAGTTTCTAAAAAATTGAGTTTTTATTTTCTATAGTGAGAAAGCATTATTTTAAGGTCAATAACTGTTAAAATAAAAAGTCTCTCTTCTTATGTACTTAGTGATATGAAAGAAAGGACAATGATACTTATAAAGGGATAAACTATTAATTGAGCACCCTAGTTTGTGATAATGACTATTTTTATTGACAAAGTCAGATGATATTTTTTTCTGATAGTGGAAGGAATAGTTATTGGATATTGTTAAGATAGGATGAAGACATAAGCAGAAGAAAGAGAATCATCTTTAAAACATAAAAAGGAAGAAAGTGACAATGATGACTATAAAACCTTTTCTCAAAGCAATAATGAGGAAATATCTTGACAAGGAAGTTCAAGAGGTTCCTTAAGAAGAAAAAAGAACAAAAGAGAAAAGGAAGCATTGGTGAAGGTAAGTGTCATTATAATGAAATGATTAGCACTGTTTGGTATGAAAGTGAAAAGATAAGCCACTTTAAGGATCAATTCCTAAACCTCAAAGATTGCAAGAAGAGAGACAAAAAAGATTACAAAAAAGAATCAATGAAAGAAATATAGGATAAATTAAGTGAATTAAAAGGAGAAGGAAAATACAATATATCTAAACCAACTTGGCTTATGACAATAAGCTCAAATATCTAGAACAACTTAAGAAATAGTGATGATTAGCTATAGTATGGTGAAATTATGTGAAATTTTCAATAAGTATAGGAAAAGGTGTCCTTAAAGTACAAAGAAACTAAGGAATTTCATGTATGATATAATAATATAATGAATGAGAATAAGAACATTATGAAAAAAGTTTTAGAATACGAATGAATCACTTGAAAGGTTCAATAAAGGAAAATAAAAATTAGTAAGACCTTAAACTATAGGCGTGGAATAGGATACATAAAAGGTTTTATCTTATCTAATGGTAAAACAAACTTTGTTATGGGAATGTGTTTAGAAGAGCATAAATCTTATCATACAGAAACTAAGATTTAAGTGCATCCCCTAGAAAATCATATTATGCATCTTTAAAATAACCTAAACCATCACATTTCTATACATATATGTATAGCTCATACACTCACTATATAAAGAAAAACTGTCACATAACCCCACACATTTATGCAAGACTAGAAGCTCCATATAAAAACTTATGTGAATAGAACGTAAGTATAACATATTCATATAGAGCATCATACATGATATTTGTTAAGATATAGATTACAATATCTTAATTATTTAATTTTGGACATTATTTGATAATTGGACATAAATGAGTTTAAGTGGGACTCTTCCAAGACAAGTTTGATAAGTTTCAAATCATACTTAAGATGGGATTTGATAATAGTTATCTTCTGAAAATTTAACTTGATTATGGTAGCTAAATTGTGGCTAAGATTCAAGTGTGATATGATTTGAAAGGTGTTGTTTTTGTATAACACAACAATTGAGATTATGAGGGTGATTTTCGATGATTTTTAGCAGCTGGATTTTAGGGTTAATTCTTAAGGATATTTAGCAGCTGACTGGGTTAAGATATGATTCTATCTTTGCTAATTTTCATGTGACTTGTGTGGCTGGGATTTTTAGTGATTATGTGAAATCGTTGCACCTGATTACGTGACTTATATGGCTGGGATTTTTGGTGATTATGTGAAACCCTTGCAGCTGCATTTTTTTCCCAAATTGTAGCTGTTGATTGGGAGGCTATGTAGCTGGCCAAGTTTCATTGATCATTAATCCATATATTGCCGCAGCGTGTTCTATTCTTGGGTGATTTGGCAATTGCACATTCTTCTGTTTTGAACATCTATTAAGGGTGATATAACAACTGACTTTTCTCTTTGTATTTGTATGACTTTTGTGTGACTTTTGCTAGGTATTCTCAATCTCTCTTCAACAATAACAGTGGGTTGTGGAGAAGGTTGAAAGCATTGATTTTGGCAGCTAGGTTTTGCTGATGTGTGTATGAATCTTTGGTGGCTATCTTATTGTTCATGTGGTGTTAGCTTTGTGGCTACTGATTGTGAGTTATGGTGTAAGAAAATTCCAAAAGTTGCAACTGCTAGTCTTGGTCGATAGTGTGATGTTTATTGAGTGGATAGTATTGATTGGGTACGTTTCTGGTGGTTGTCGATAATGATGTTTGTGTCTGAAAAATACCATTAGTCGTCATGAATTTCATAACTATGATGTTTACAATGTTTCAGCAAAGAAACATTTATGTTTCTTGGTGAACAACTTTCCATCTCTCTTTGAAGAAGTTGGAATTAATTAAGGAGGTTGTTTTTCCTATCTCAAGTGTTTTCATTTTCGTTTAATTTTGTTTAATTACTTGAATTATTTATTTTGTTTCGTTATCATTAAACATTGTTTGAAAAATCCTCTTATAAGGGTAGAAAGAGGCGGTCGTACTAGTGGGTGTGAAATATTGTCACAGGTAGTGTAGGCGAGAGATAGTGTCAGAGGATAAGTGATGTCAGCTCAGTAAAGCCTTGTATAAAACTATTGTCGTTAGTAAAATTATTAAGCTAGGTGAGGGCCCCACAGACGTAGGTAAGATATGCCAAATTATATTAACAAAATTCGGTGCAGATTTTTTAATTTGCGTTTATGCATTTAATTTTCTACTTTTGATTGTGCTAGATTTTGTGAAACTACTACATCCTTCGGAAAATTTTCAATATTCAAACCATTATATCAATTGCTTAATATCTATGAATGAGGACTTCTAGATATTACATTAAAGACTAGAACATATAAGCGTCAAATTTATAAAGAAACTTAACAAACAACGTGTCAGTGGACTTCCATTGATAAAGTATACAAAAACATAACAATATAATGAAAAGCAGTGAGTAATAAGCATCATGTAATATGTAAGTAACATGTGAGAAATAGTCTTAAAATTCAACATATATTAAACCTTAAAACAATACTCAAATCACGAGATAGGCTTATACATGAGAAGAATTCCAAAACAAAATATAAACCACAAAAATAATATCAATCAGTAGATAGATAACCAATTATTATTCCCTATAAATGGTTTCACCCATTCTATCGTGTTTTATCCATATTCCTAGTCAATTGCTTTTCTTCATACACGCATTTTGATCCTGCTTCTTTATTTTATGCAAACTATGTTCTCTATTTACCATTCATAACCAACAAGAGTACATAAACTTTATTCCTTCCGCGACAATTAAATATAATTTTGATTAAAAACAAACAAATTTAGCTTTTCAGAGTTCGAATAACTTTGTTTTCACAAAGTTTAACAGTGCACGCAAACCCATTATTGCAATAATAAAATCATGCTAAAGCAATCATAGAAGACAAAATCATTGTAAATCGCTAAAAAATGTACACCCATCTATAAACAAATTGATAGTAAAGTACCTAGTTTATGCCTTTTGCTTATAGCCCTGCGAGATCCTCAAGCTTAATTCTAACTTGAGCAGACATGAAATAATCAATTAAATCTATCCAAGCAAGGAAAGAAGCATCCAGAGAAAATTTCTCATATATGAATTTTTCGGTATGCGTAAACCAAACCCAGAGAAGAGAGACTGAGACACGGAGAAGAGTAAAGAGAATGATGAGAGGAAAGGGTCCAACCCACTAAGGCCAGCGAGGATAATATGTATTTAGCATCTATTATAGGGGAACACCGCGCAAATTTGAAAGAGGGAGAGAAGAGAGGACCAACGCAAATCGCGGGAGCGATTTAGGTTAGAACCAGAGAGTGAGAGAGAGGGAGCTTAACTGAAATATATTTGTTGATTTTAATGGAATTTCCAGATGGACTGGTTTTTCTGTAGGTAAATTACATACAAAATCACATTTTTGTAGGTGAATTCTTGACGGAATGGTTTCTTCCATAGGTAATTTACCTACAAAATCAGATTTTTGTAGATGATGTTTTTGTAGGTAATTCCCTACATAATCGTGTTTCTGTAGGAATTTCCCTACAAAAACATCACCCATAGTAATTTACCTACGAAAATATATATTTTTGTTTAGAAATTACCTACAGAAATGCGATTCTGTAGGTAATTTACCTACAAAATGATATTTCTGTAGGGAATTTTTTTTGTCGATAAATTTTGTATGCAATTTTTATCGGGAAACATTAGTGCCTATTTTTACAATGAATTTCACTATTTTTTCGCTAAATTCTATCGGCAAAGTTTGGCTGAACAATTCCCTCCTCTGTTAATGATGGATTTTTTCGGTCGCAAAATACCTGTAATATCCAGTTCCCGGAACATGCTTAGGGTTAGAACCCTAGAGGTGAATGAGTATTAACATTGTGAGCATATACACATGAATTATAATTAGCATTTACATGTATATCATTAGCATATACACATGAATTATAATTTGTACACATTACCAAGGTACTATATGCACTTAATTGACTTATTCCAGGGTATGAAAGATTTAAAATAAACATGATGTGAATTGTGAATTGTTACGTTTTGCATTTCGGTTTGAATGGACTCCAATTAGTAATTTGGAATTAAATGTTATTAATTGGCAGATTGATAAATTAATGTGTACATTGGACTAGGAAAAATGCCTAGTGATAAGATAAATTTATACATGAAAAATTAGGGTGACTAAGCCTATAATAGAGTGACATTTGGCATAGATAAATGAGTGATAAATAGACTAGTAATTAAATGAAAAATAGCTCAATTATGGAGTGACAAATACATCAATAATTAGAAGACATGTGCACTAATTAATTGGTGACATATGGCAACTTAATGTGTGGATAAATGGTAGCATATTAGGTTGATACGTGGCATACATACCTTAAGACAAATGCCTTGGCCAAATTAAGACGCCTAACACCTAGTGAAGAAAGTTACAATAAGGATAGCTCTGTAATCTTCTCCTTTGTTCTTCATCTTCTCCACTGAAATTTGCATCCATCTTTTTTCTACATTTTGCTTGAACCCTAGCTAAATTTCTACACCAAAACCATATGTACATCCTTCACAAAATAGCTAAGAAATCTGTTTAAGGTGGTCTTCACCTTGTTGCAGAAAACCAGGTCACTTTTACCTTGGAATTGTGTTGATTTTGCTTACTTGGAAGGATAGGTTATCTTAAAGTCTTAAGCAAAAATTGGAATCTTTAAAAGTAAGTAAAAATATGATCTTTATGGCATGATTAATAGTATGAGAATGATGCTTGAATTGGAATGAAATGTGTATGGTGTTAGTGATGATATGTGCCAGAATATGTTCGATAAACTTGAATGTCTTCTACTTGTTCTTGGTGTATGAAAACCGTAGGTATTACGTTGATTCAAGGATGAATTAGATATGGATTTGACGTATACTGAAGGTGAATATAAGCCAAAGGAAGATGTAAATATAGTTTTCTAGAATTGAGAAAGAACTAGGACTATATGCATGATAATGTATGATAGTTTCTAGTTTGATTTTTGATGCATGAAAGACCATGATTTATGAGTTATCAATTGAATAATTTTGAGCTGGATTTGGAGCATAATTCAAATTTATATGAGGTTGCATAAATGGACATGACTTTTAGAAAAATTGGAGTGTTAATGATGGTTTTAAGTTTGGTAATTCATGGTGAAATGAAGGAAGAAAGGCAGGGCACGATTGTGGCCTTTGGTGCACGATTGTGGCCTGTATATTTAGGTTATGTAACGATCGTGGCATAGTCCCCACGATCGTGGCCTGTTGCAGAAGCTTCTGTCACCATCGTGGGATGGTTTATCAAGATCGTGGCCTAGCATAAAGAGTGAAATGATGTCTTTTAAGTAATGTTTGAAACAACTAGTGCTAAGGTACTTTATTATGATACATATGGACTTGATTAGGGCTTAAAATGAATCTAATTTGATGTTGAATAAGTTGGTTGAATGTTTGATAAGTTGAGAATGTTTGATAAGTTGAAGTTGTTAAATGATGTTATAACTTAAGGAAGTGATTGTTTAATAACAATGTATTTAAGTTTGAAATGAAGGAGTGCTAAAGGAATGAAGATGTTCTTATAATGTAAGATTGGTTAAGAAATGAGAATAAAAACATATACCCGGGAAAGTCGTTGAACATGACATATGTATATATTTACATGATTGAATATGTATTTGATTGATCACCTTAGTAATGTAAATTTTGTGTGTATTGAATGATTTTAGACGTACAAGTCGAATGCCAAAATCCATACATTGTCAGATCATCCAGGCAATAGCGTAATCTGGAGCATAATGTGAGTCAACGTAGATGATTCTCACTATGATTGATTTATTTATGCTAAAATTTTAGTTATTGAATTGTGATTTATATGATTGATAATTCCAAACATTAATGGTCCGAGGAGTTTGATATTTGGGAATGTATTGGGAGTATTTCTAATTGTATGTGAATATGAAAGAAAGTGTACTCTCAACAAAATTGTTAAATGTCGAACCTATGTCTGATGAATATAAAAGTGACTGTATCTGAAATGAATGAAAGCTACTGAAAGTGTGATTTATGTGAATTCATGCATTTTTTTACATGATATACATGATCAGATAAAGGGATTGTGATTGGAATAGCTAGTCTGAAAAGGGATTAAAGCTCAGAAATGCGCATAAAGAGTCACAGGCTTAATGATTAATGAGCTCGATATATACAATGGGTACGAAACAGAATGTGAAATGAACCCTTATCTACAAGGGATATGGGATAGTGAAAGGTGCTCAGTCACAACAAAATAATAACAAAAGTGGAGTTACATATGTATATGCATTTGCAATTATGTTTTCAAATGTATTATATGAATGATTGTGAACAATTAGTGAATTATGTTAATATGATGATCTGCCATGTATATGTACGTTTGATAATATGAATGACTGAGAAAGACGTTTGAAATATTCTGAAAAGATTTAATTGAAATGTGTGAAATATTCATGATGTACTTTTGTGATGTGATATACTCTGAATTTGGTTTGAGCATGAGATGTGATTTGATATGAGTGAACTCATCGATGATGAGTTATTCACTGAGTTTGCAAAACTAATCAAAATTGTAACATGGCTTTTCAAGCACGAGAGAGGAGACTTAGTTCTTAAGACACTCTAGAAGAACATTTTGGAATTAAGAAATGACTTAAAGGTCTAGTCAGCTGATATCTGGGGAGTTGTAGATTGTGTTTATGTAGTTCTTGTTTCATGTAGATCTTTTGTAAAATGAGTAGTAAATTGTCCAAATACTTTTGATGATGTAAATATTTGTGTAATGAAATTTACTACTACAGTATAAATTATGTTTAGTAATGAAATTGAAAAGTTAATCTTTTCAATGTTTGTAAAGTGTATGATGCTATGTTCTAATATGCCACTGTCATAGGGTATGTTCTTGAATGTTCTATGGATGTTTGGGTATATACTCTATAGTAGTGAGGTATCACAATACTTTTTTTTCCGACAAGTTTACCTATGGAAAACAATTTCCGTCGCTAATTTACTACAGAATTTTTTTGGTCAGTAATTTGCAATTTTCTTGTAGTGTTATATATATATATAATTCAAACCTCATGAAGTTCCCTTTATATTTAGCATTTTGTATTAAAAATTGTAGATTTTTCAAATGCCACAAAAATAAATAAAATCAATTTGTGAGGTTCCAAACAAAAACATTTAGTTAATTGTTTTCTAGTTTTTCTCATCTTCTATAACTTACCTTCAATAACTTACTATGTTCTCCATTCCAGTAGGGATAGTATGATATAGCCGAATATTATGAGTGTAAAAATAGCTATCCATGAACATATTACTAGGATTTCTTTTCCTCTTCTTGTTAAGCTTATTAATTTGTAGAGACACTGAACATTGTGCGTTTGGAAATTAAGTTTGTAATTGTCAAATGAATGAAAAAGTAGGACAAGCAGTGGTCAAACCATTTCATTCAGTCAGAGAAAATCCTGTGGTCCACCCAATATATCAAATCTGACATTAGAAAGTTACACGACTGAAAACGAAGTGACAAACATTGATGTCTGGATCATCCGTAGCCCCTCCAACTTGGTGGTATCGTTTAGTGTGGTCAAAACTTTACTGCTCATTTTTCTTTATTGAATTTGGCAACTTGACGTGATCGATGGTGATGTCTTTGAAAATGATCGAGAAGCACGTCAAGATTGCATGCAAGTGTTCATAAAATTGATTATTTGATAAGACATTCAGTCGCCTGAAGAAGAACCGAAGGGTCGTATTTGAATGTTTATTACATCAACCACAAGTCTCCATACTTTCTCATAATTACGGGATTCATAAGATTGAAATACGCAATTCCCCTTTTGTGACTTATGTAAAGAAGAAAATGACAACAATTGCAAAAGTTAACCAGGAGCCTAAAAGGGGAAATAACCAGAAGATTCAACTTGATTTGGTTTTTACTGTGTGCTTCGATCAGAAAAAGTGAGAAAGGCACATGGGAATTAAGATTTGGATGTTCTCTAAATATGGAGTTGAACATTACTAGGGCTATATATGGTGTATATATACAAAAGTCTGTAAATTAATACTCGAATAACTAAAAACTTTTGTATCACAATTTTTTCAGTATTTATTAATTAATGCATCTTTTAACTGATAAATTTTATATGATTTTAGTCCAGACTAATATAACAAAGTTCTATTAACAAATCGATCAAATTTAAAGAAATTCAAAAACAGACCTACACACTTACAGAGTTGGCACGTGTTTTTCAAAGAAGATCGACAGGCATATTTACAAGAACTTAAACAATCTTCCGTCTAGCAGACGTACGTAGTGATGTCATAAGGAGATTCAAACCCTAATTCTCAATTGCAAACAAGAGTCTCAGACACAGCCATTTAGTGAGGAGCAACACTAATCACAGCACCATTAAGATATTTGAATCTCTTAAAGGAGTCAACTTATATTTAATGTATGCCTCTCTTTTTCTCCCTGATCTGTCAAGTCTAATTTTTGCTTCCTGCACCAAGTCTAATTTTTGCTTCCTGCACCAAGTCAATAAAAGCAAACGACACAAATTGCATAATGTTTGCATTTATGAAAAAAAGTGATTCATATATGAGGAACTCCATTTTTCACCTTAATTTTTAAAGCATATATATATAAACTACTTGTTAAAATATTTTGATAAGATATCTAATCAATTATTTTAGACATTATTTGTAGTTGGATATATTTGACATATGATAAGAAGTTTAGATATGATTTTTCAATCTTGGATAAAATAGGATTTAATGGAATTCTACTTGAAGTTGAATCCTATTTAAGATATGATTTATCTGGATATGCATGTCAATAATTGGAGATAGAGGAGCTGCAGGTTTTTTTTTTTTTTACATTAGGTATCCCAGCTTAGTCGGACTAATCTTAAGTCTTTAAGACCCTACTCCAAGAGCCCTAGAGGATGTAAATCTAGAACCCTAAGATCCTCAGGTTCCTACGTAGCCTGTACACTTCTGCGCACAAAGAGTCGTTACATACTTGATTAGTCAACTGCTGATTGATCGCTAGCCCTGCTCAGCATCAGGTTTCCAACAGCCCTCGGGTTCCCTAGTAGCTCCAACTCCTACACTGCCGCTGGAAGCAAGGCATCTGTAATTGATCCGATCAAGGAGCTTTGCCCAGAGGGCTAGAGGATCATTAATAGCACAAGTTTCTCATTTATCCTCCTTTGGCGTAATTCGAACTCAAGACTTCCTGTAAAAGAGAGCCTTAAGTGAAGAGCTGAAGTCATTAGGCCACTCTTCGTTGTCAGGAGCTGCAGGTTTTTTGATGACTTAAGTTATCTCTTCAGCAGCTGCGTTTTGTCTACATAACGTGAATTAATTGGCAGATGCTCCATCATTTTGAGTGGGAAAAACGTGCACTAATTTCTTCAAGTGTGTAGTTGATTTTTTGGGATGTTTCGGTGGTAAAACACTTATTTGATTGATGACGTTTTGAAGCTACTATGTGCAGATTATTCAGTAATTATTCCCAAAGATTCACGGCAGATATTGTTAAACAAACTTCCACAATTTCAGTTGATAAAGCTGCATATATAGGGAAGTGTTTTTATCTCAAGTGTTTCTTTCATTTATGTTATTTTTGTTCCAATTACTTGAGAATATATTTTTGTATTCATTATCTTTTGTTGTTGTAAAAATTTACTATTGAGGTTAACATGAAGTGATTGTTTTATTGGGAGTGAAATATTTTTACGGGGTGTGAGTATGAGTAGATAGTATCAAGAGTTAAGTGATGTCGGCTCAGTAAAACTTTAGATTAAACTATTGTATCACAGTAAAAGTTAATTAAGCTGGGTGAAAAATTTGCAGACATAAGCTGGGCGTGTCAAATTACACTATCAAATTTTAGTTGATGATTTATTTGTTGCTTATTTGATTTTTCTGCTTGCGTCGGCAGAACATATACATTGAGAAGCCGTAACCTTCGGGTGTTTCATTATTTTAATTTTTTTTTGCTCGTGACGAGATTTTAACAAAATTATCACAACTCAATCAAATTCTAGAGTACGTTCATACATGTACAGGAGCAGGTTCTACCTTGCAGAACTAGGCCAAGAGGCACGGTGAGTTACTGCATTAGTCTAAAATAGACGTGCTTCGCAATAAATAGACATGATAGGTTAGGAAGCAAAGCATTAAAAGTTTATAATTGCAGAAGCCTATAAAGAGAACGAAATGACATAAAATTTCTACGAAATGTCAATATAAAAAGTAATCGACTACATTTTCATTAAACTTTGAATAATAACAATCAATGGTCTTCAGTATAAATATAGAGGCCACTTGAAAACATATCTATAAATATTCCTACGAAGAATTGTGAACTAACATTTAGGGTAAAGGACTGGAACTTCTTATGGGTAGTCAAACAAGAGGGAAAAAGAATTTGAAGACTTTTGTAAAGTAAAAGAAATTTATCAACATAAAGATAAACTGCAAAAAATAAATTCTTCGGTCCCAGATTCTATTTCTTTTGTATAAAGATATATTTATGCAGAGAAAAAAGATTTTCACCCAATCACAAATATGGAAACTTTAGGAAAGGTTCAAGAATTAGACAAAGGTTATGGGTTTAGACAAAGGTTATGGGTTTTATGTACTCTATCCTAGAGAAGAATATTTGATTGAATTAAAGGTTTTATTTCACGTAAAGAATACTATAGACGGTTCTATTTAAATTGGGTTTTTCCTTACTAATGCTTTTGATATCTACCTAGCATTTCAACTTCAAAACTAATATCAGGTTTCATGCATATTTGTAAATACATCGAACTGCCAATAACAGAAGCTTATAAAATAAATTCTATTTGTCTACGCTCCACATCATTTTTGGGATATTGCATGAGACTAAATTTATCCATTTTTTTAATCGGAACAATCCATGCTAAACATTTATTCATATTAAATCTCTCAAGAATTTTTTCAATATGGTTATTCTGAGACAACCCTATTAGTCCTTGTGTTTTATTTCAAAATATTAAAATTCTTATCACGTAGTATGTCTCTTTTATATTTTTCATTTCAATATTTTTAGAGAGAAAATCTTTAGTCTTATACAATATGTCCAAAGCATTAGCAGCAAGCATAATATCATCAATATATAGAACTAGAAATAGAAACTTACTCCTATTGATCTTTTGGTAGATACAACAATTAATAATATTTTCTTGAGAAAAAGATGTTATGGTATCATTAAACTAAATATCTTTTGGTAGATACAACAATTAATAATATTTTCTTGAGAAAAAGATGTTATAGTATCATTAAACTAAATATACCATTACTAAGAAGCTTGTTTAAGATTATATATTGATTTCTTAAGTTTACATAGCATATGACTATTTCCTTTTATAGAAAAACCTTCAGGTTGATTCATATAAACTTTCTCCTCAAGATCACCATTTGAAAAAGTAGTTTTTACATCCATTTGATACAACTCTAAATAAAACTGAGTCAATAATCCCATGATTATTATCAATGAGTGTTTATTTGAGGCATGTGAAAAATTTTCTTTATAATCACATCCTTTTGAATATAACCTTTAGAAACAAGTCTAGCTTCATACCGTTCAATATTTCCATTTGAGTCACATTTGGTTTTAAAGACCAATTTGCATCTGACTCATTTAGATCCTTTTAACAAATCAACGAGGTCTCAGACATTGTTTTGTGGCATTAAATTTAACTCATCTTTCGTAGCATCAATCAATTTATTGGACATTTCACTTTTTACAGCTTATGAAAATGAAATAGGATCATTATTAACACTATAATTAAATTCTAGCTCTTACAAATAAACCACATAGTCATTAGGAATAGCTTAACTCCTTATTCTTACAAGTTTATTCAAAGTTATTCCTTGTGGTTCATTTAAATTAATTGGATGTAAGTTAGTTTCTTCATTAATTATTGTTTCATCCAAATATTGTCTAGAATTAGTTTGTTCTTCCAATACTGGGACAATATTTTGTATAGATGAGGATAGCGGAATATTTACAAGTAATTGAACATTGACCCTTATTTCACTAATATCCATAACATGTTTTTCAACACTCTCATTAACTTTGTCATTTTCAATGAACTTGACATTAGCTTTTTTAACAATTCTTGGACTATGGTTTGGACAGTAAAACCTATACTCTTTAGATTTCTCTAGATAACCAATAAAGTAATCACTGATTATTCAAGAATCTAATTTCATTTCTTATAGATTATAAACTCATGCTTTTGTTTGACAACCCTAAACATGTAGGTGTTTCAAACTAAGTTTCCATCCAATCCATAACTTAAAAGGAGTTTTAGATACTGCCTTATTATAAATCCTATTTAGCAAATACGCTAACAGTTTTAAGTACATGCATCCGTAAGATTTTGGGTAATGAAGAATTACTTACCATATTCCTAACCATATCTATTAATGTTATATTATGGTTTTCAATCACACCAGGTATGTCTGACATAGTATACTATACACATATGATATATACTTCTCGAGAATCTTTCAAAAGGACCTGAGCATTATCCTGATTCATCATATTTTCCATAATATTCACAACCTTTATTAGATCTTAATATTTTTACTTTTTTTATCTAATTACCTTTCAAGCTTATTTACAAACAACTCAATGATGTTTATGGCTTGAGATATTTTGTTAAGCAATAGGCATATCCATAACGTGAAAGATTATCTACAAAGGTGATAAAATACTTTTCTCCATTAGGAGATGAAATACTTTTCTCCATTAGGAGATGAAGCGTTAAAAGTTCCACTTATATCGGTGTGTATAATTTCAAGGAGTTGAGTACCTTTTTGTGACTCCTTTCTTACCATCTTTAGTTTTCTTTCCCTTAATGTAATCCACATATACAGGGAGATCATTAAAATCAAAATTTTGGAAATTTTCCTTTGTTAGTAATCTAGGATTTCATTTCTTAGTAATCTTTTTAATCTTTCTTTAAATATATGACCTAAGTGTTTATGTCACAAGTAAGCTGATTATCATTCATTATGCTATGCTTAGTTCTAATAGTATGATAAAAATAGGGATTCAAAAATTTAACATCAAGTTTTAATTTGTATAAACCATCTATAATAATTCTACAACCAAAAATGGACTTATATGTAAATAAACTAAAATAATCATCAACAAACTTAAAAGTAAACTCACTTGTATAGAGAGTTTGAATTACATCCAGATGATAACTAGCATCTAATATTAGACGATAAGTCCTTATGCCTTCAATTGGGAGCTTCTTATGGTTTCCCATGAACAGAAAGTTCTTAGTGGGGTTTATGGATTGGATTGTAAGGAATCCCTGCATAATATTATAAACATCAGTAGTAGCACCAAAATCAAGCCACCAAGTATTAGAAGGAACTTCAGTTAAGTTTAATTCGGAACATACAAAAATGATAGATTTAAATTTCAAACAATCTTTCTGATAGTGTCCTTCTTTCTTACAAAAATGATACTTATATGCAATATTGCGAATACCGTATCGGGTTTAGTACTTGATTGAATTCTAGTACGGTACTGTACCGGTACCGGTTAATACTGAGTATCGTTTCAAATAATTTTTTTAATTTATAAAATAGTCCTTGAATTTTTAAAATTACAAAATAGTCCTTTAATATATTGTACTGTATAATTTATAATTTTACATTAACTATGTCTCAAAAA
>JANZXR010344105.1:2831-23743 GCA_027575705.1 Erythroxylum echinodendron
CTCTATATTTTATGATACTAAGGTTTACCTAGCTTCCATTGATAACTAAGCTTTATTTCATCTTAAATTAGATTCCTTTAGTCTCTATATTTTATGATACTAAGGTTTACCTAGCTTCCATTGATAACTAAGCTTTATTTCATCTTAAATTAGATTCCTATTTTGATCTAACCTCAAAATATGTCATTTTTTGTAATGTTTTAATTCTTGTGAAATTACAACAATATTGTAATTGAATTTAAGCTTAATAGCTCATAACTAATTGTAATGTTGTATTAGCTTTGCCTATAGTTAATACAATTTATTCATTTTTAAAAAATCATATTAGAAAGTTAAATTTAATTTTAAAATGTTGAGTTTAACAAATCAAGCTACCATAGTTTAAATTAGTTAATTTTTAAATAGATATTTTAAATGAAATTAAAATATTATTAATTTTATATTAATCTCTTTTTTAATTTATAAATTTTTAATCAACTGTTAGAGCTTTAGACATATATTGTTGTAGTGTTACTTCGATAAATGTATTCAGATTCAACTAGTACTTAAATATATTATTGTAGTGTTACTTTGATAAATGCCTTCTTCTTACCATTTTAAAACTTCTTTGTAAAATATTATTGTCTTCTTCTTGCCTTTATTAATTTTCTTTTAAAAAATTGATATCCTTATTAATAATAACCTCATAGGTAGTGACAATATGAGATTCAATAAAAGATTATGAGATTAATATGCTAGGAAATTCAAGTAAAAGATTATGAGATTAAATTCTTGTTTCATATTACCATGATATCCATTCTTATGGAGCCTCTTATTAGTTAAACTTGACAATAAATTAGTAAGTCACATTATGGGTGATGAAAAATCTTGATAACATCAAGATCATACGAGATTATGATCCTTCTATTTTAATGTTTAACGTGATTAATAATTTTGATCCATTTTTTTAAAGAACTATAACCATTATTAGTAGTATCATTTTAACAAGTTCAATTGCTGGTTTTCATATAGGATACTGAACAAGCTCACACCTGATAAGTTTGATCTTCTTAAGGCTCAGTTGATAGATTCTGGCATAACATCTACTGATATCTTAGAGGTGAATACTCTTCTTTCTTTCTTTTTACTCTTTGTTTTACTTGTTTCGGAGTTGGTTAAAAATGATATTGACTACTTCTATTATTTTTGTTGTGTTGTGGGTTTTTGACGTTTTTTTTATCTATAATAGAACTTTTAATTGTTTGTCAAAGTAGGCTTTGGTAGTTCCATATATTTTTTTCAATATGTTTGATACAGCATACCTGATTTAATTGTATTTATATTAAAAATAGTTATGGATTCAAATTTCTTAAATTATTTAAATGTTTTTTTCATGTTGGATAGGTTTGCTAAATTCCTCAATTAATTTAGGAGAAAAAATGAATCGCAAAGAAATAAATGAACTTTTAACCCTACATCAAAAGGGAATGGATTCTCACATTGAGTATTAGTGAAACTATCATCCCTTAAATTGAAAACTCAATATATAACAAGATGAAACTCAAATGAACAAGTCTACACCATATCCTTCTGCTCTAGGCTATAAGTCCATACATAAGTATTTCACGCCAGTAATTTAGATATAGGATACAAATTCAAAAGTATATAGTTAGTTTAAGATCAAAGTTCTAGACATAGACCAAATAAACCATAAACATGGTAGGCCAATGCTAAGAAGGTAAAAATGCAATGGTATTTAAAATTGTGAATGTTGTGGGGTAGAATCCTTGATGGTTAATAACTAAGGAGATAGATACACTAGATACAATGGAGCATCTTTTCACTGGCAATAGTCTCCAGTTACCCGGTTATGTATTACTGGTCCATTCTGTATCAGTATATTGTTATCACAGCCTCCATAAGCTAACAATACATATTAAAACCTAGGCTTATGGACCTAAAAAGCATTACTGTTGGGTAAAAATAATCCTTTAACATGTCAATGCTCCAAAAATTACATATTGTTCATGATAAAAATCTTTTATCCATATGCATGACACAGCAACCATATAGTAGGAGATATTTGAAAAATCAGTACCCCCAGTTTATAATTTTAGACATACCATGGCAGAGACTTTATAGCATATTTCTTTTTTAGATATCTGTGAAGACAATGGAAATAGATTAAGTATAAAGATAAGGATCAGACAAATAGTTAATAAAAGTAATTCCTATTCCTAAGGAATAATAGCCAATAACATCAAGTAAGAGATAAAATATTCCATGCAAGGTTTTCAAAGACTCATTTATGGTAAAACTTGAGAGGAAACTGAACAAAATTAAATAATCAAAACCTCTGTATCAACCATAGTTAGAATATGACTAAGTTAAGGCTAATGCTTCATTAGCCTTTCACTCGGTCAAAAGATTAAAATTAAGAGTAAAATTCTCAACCTCTCTAATTATCTGTCCAACTTTTCTAATATCCTGCATGAAAAGGGAATGGATTCTCACATTTAATATTATTGAAACTGATTTGGCAGGTACGAAATACTAATACTCACTTCATCTACACTTTATATTCATTTATCAAACAAAACATATTACACTAGTAACTAAATCTCTTCTATACACTTTCTATCACAGGGTAACGATCCTTATAAAGAGTCTTTTATAATGATGAGGCCTCCTAAATGCTTGAATGGTGGTTGCATTTATTTAAAACCTATAAATTAGTGAATAAACTCGATCAGGCTTTTACATCCCTTAAGGAGGAAGAAACAACTCCTATTGGAATTAATGTTTAAGCTTGGCATATCCCTGGAGACTTATAGAGAAGAATAAAGCACTATAATAGAGTCATAATTTGCTCCGCAAAAGACCAACAACTTATCAGTAAATAAAGGCACCATAGTAAGGATTAATTAAACTATAGAGTCATGCTTGAGTATGGCAGTGAAGAGTTCAGAGATAACCTTGTATATTACATTATAATATAAGATATATCAATAATTAGCTCGAGATAAAGGGTTTGGATATAGGGGATAATACAAATATAAGTAAAAATTGTTGAATTCAGAGAGAAGGGTACCATCATTTAATAATGTCAAAAGGGAACACACCAAGTTCTTAGGAGCTATACTATGATTGCTAAAAGTGAAGCCTTGGAGAATCTTATTCAGGCTCAGTAGCTACTTAGTTTTAATCTTGATGATGCTGACCTAAGGCAACATGAAAGATTTTTTCTTGAAAGGTACATGGAGGCTCGTAATGGGTATTAATCTCCAGTTAGAAAAAAGACAATATAATTTAGATGAAATAAAGCGATATCAACACCACATTTTTCTGTAATTCCATTATGGTGAAAAGGAATTGTAATACCATTGTTTCTATGATTTCACTTAAAGGCTTTCTTGCCAACAAACATTATGAGCTTAAGAGTGAAGCTTTGAGATGTTTTAGAGAGATTCTAGGATATAAATCCCCAACATTATGTTCTCTTCATGTATTGGAAAAATGTATCACCCAATGTGTCAATGTTGATATTGCTAGCTCCTTAGTTAAACCATTTTCCAATTGGAGATCAATAATGGTGGGGTTCTGCGATTTTATATTTATTGATGAATATAAAATCAGTGAGTTTGTCCTCAATGCTATGTAAAGCACCATACAGCTGCTTTTCATTTTCATTGGGAGATAGCTTTTCATTTAGGAGTTGCAATGGATTATCATATATTGTGCTGGAACTTGTAATATAATGGACTTTGTTGGGTCCCATAAAATGAAAGAAAATGCTACCTTATTTACCTTCTTATCATATCTAATTCTAATTATCATTATCAGATTGTATGAATCTCTTGGATTGAGTATATATTTGTATATTTGATATTAATTTGTGGTTCTTTAATAATAATTTAATGGCATACATGCTGAACTTGAGAAATGATTTAAATTAAGTCGTCTTACTTCTTGATTAAAGTATCTGGCGATTTCATTACATGTAAAAAAATATTACTAAAATCTACTTCTTGAATGTAAAGTTTACTCCTCCTCAGGAACTATTTGGCAATTGTAGAGTTCATAGCTATTTGAAATTACATCTTTCAGTGACCAATGAATCATTTGGATTCCTTTAAATTTAAAATGGAAAATTTTATGGTAGTTTATGGTAATATCTTTATGGAGTAGTTAGAAATAGCTGAGTAGGGCTATTTTGGAATGTTTAGGCTCTATGCTCGATGTGCTAAGATATGAGATTTTTGGACCCGTAGGACTTGGTGCTATTTCGGAGGCATAGCTTGAGTCCTGGAACTCATTTGCAAAGGACTAGTGTAATTGGTCATCCTTTGTAGATTCAACATCAGAAATAATGGTTTTTCTTGTTCTCCATATAAAGCTAGAACATGCATTAATAAGACTGGCCCCCTCTATTGGAGGTTTTTCTTGAGGTGGAAGTGTCTACAATTAGAGACTTTAGTTTCTTTGTGACAGTTGACTTGTTTGCCTTGTCATGAAACTAGAACATACATTAATAAGACTGGCCCCCTCTGTTGGTTGCTAGTTGTAGCCATTAAAGTTGTATTTGCTATATTTATTGTATTGTTAAGTAATTTTAAATGAATTCAATAATGGTGGTCTGGAGAGCTAATAAGTTTGGCTACTTATTTACTAGTTCTTTATTTATATTTTAGATTTTTATTTCTTATAATTTGCAGATTTATAGATTATTCTTTTGTTATTCTTATTGCCTTTAAAGCTATGCCCTTTCATTTGTTTCATTTTGGTTGTTTTAGGATAGAATCTAAAAATTTATATAGATAGGTCCTTAGATTGGATTTACAGAGCATTGCCATCTACAATAAGAATTGAATGCTTAGTTACTTTGATATGACTCCTTGTCTTGTTGAGATCAATGCCTTGAACTTTCATATTCAACCTACCTATTATATACCAATGTTATTTTGGGAAAGTGGTTAAGAAGTAAGAGTTGCAATCTTTTTTGGATGATGATGTTGTTTAAAGCTGAATCAAACTTAAGAAGCATAATTTCATAGCGTATTAGTGGAGGACATGATTTAGAATCAACTTATCAGGGCCTTGTTGCCTTGTGATCTGATTTCTCAATTTGTGAGATTATTTTGATACTTACATTCAACTAATGCTATAATTTGGGTGTCAAATTTATCCATGAAGGAGTGAGATTGATGCTGAAGAATTTATGTATACTTTAGGATATTAGTTGAAAACTAGTTAGAACTTTTTCAATGCATTATGTCATTGAACAAAATACCATGTAAAAATTATTACCTCATTAACTGAAATGCTATCTGAAGTGTAAATGTTTTCAAAGTAGGTTTTGAATTTGAAATTGCATAAAAAGGCTTTTCCATATTATAAATGAGCTCCCTACCATATTGATCTTATGCTAATCTTACGTTGTAAAAAAAGGGGTTAGGGCAGCAAGTTTCCAACAAAGTAGGCTAGAAAGGTATATTGCGGTTGGAACGATTAGGGTCTATAACAAAAACCTTTTTAATAATATATTGAAATACAAAGGTTGTTTTAATTCTCGAGCAGATCCCTTATTTATGGTAGTCTTACTAGGCTAATTAAAATAGGAAAACAACTCCTACAAAAATTTTGTTGTTGGTCCTTAAAACCTTATTTCATAACCAAATCTTCTTATTAGGTACTTATATTATAGACAGTTTGCAATTTTTCGATCTTTGCCTTTTTATATTGAGTTACTAGGTCTTTTTTTAGTTGTAGATTACGTTGTTTTCTTTAAATATGGTTTGAAGAATATTACTTAATCAATTAATAGTATCATTAAAATCTAATGTCGAATTGAATACAGGCGATTGATATGGCACCTGGTCTACCCAAGAAGAATAATAAGGTTGCACCAAGCAGCTTAGTGCCGACACAACTACAATTGCGGTACCGTCAGCTTCTTGGAAGTGTAGATGATGAGCCATCTGCTCGTACACAACCAGAAGATCACACACCAGCACCTTGTGATCCTACTCTAATACCAAGAGATGTCACATCTTCCCCTATTACTCATCCTAGAGATAGGTATCTACAAATTTTGAGAATATGCCGCAATATTAGTTCTCCATCAAGTTCTCAAGAGATTCCTCCATCAACTTCTCAAAAGATGCCTCCAGCTTCTAATCAACCACTAGTAAAGACACGATCCCCTTTCACAGTATTAGTGCTACCTCTGCAACCACTGCATGTATGATTTTTCACAACACATTGGTTAAACATACAAGTTTAATAATTTCTTTTATCTAACCAATTAAGAGCATGTTATATGTTTATTGTAAAATATTCATTGCCATATTTTAGGATCCATGACTGATTTGAAAAAAATAAGGGGTGTCACAAAAGGACACGGATTACCAAAGATTAATAAGGCGATAGGTAAGAGATTGGAAATAGAGATCTCCCTTGCTGAAGGAAGACCAACCAACTCCGTACAGTTTGCCAAATTATCGAGTGAGATTGGTGTGGTATCCCGACTTTCATTACCTATAAGAACAAAATGGAAAAAATAACTAATGAGAAGTTGGACATTGCATTTGATAAGTTAGACATAAGTATAATAAAACTATCTAATATGTACGTGTTTTCCATATGTCTAAAGCTTTCACCAATAATTTATAATTTTTTACAGCAAAAGTTGGAAGTCAATGGACTGAGTATAGACAATGAAGTACATGCTGGTGTGAAAAAGTTTCTTTCTTTAAGATCTAAAGATCAAAGGTTTCACTTAAAAAAGCATTTACTAAGCATGGAAAGGATGTTAAGCTGTAAAATGTCACAGTGGTGGAGTGGATGGATTTATGGGAATATTGGGACCAATCAACTACAAAGGTTAGTTAATTTGATCACAAAACTTAATTTTACAAATTTTTTGACAACTGATTATTTTTTTGTATTTATGAATTGTGATTTATAGATGTTATAATAGATTTTGCTAGGTTTATGGGTAAGAAAAAGGTCAAAAGGTCAAAGTGGCTAGGAGTCAAGTCAAATGTCGACCAAACTCTAGCTCCAAGGCTTTTGTAGCGATACGGCATGAGATTGTAAGTTATTATCTTTTTAATTATATTTTACTTTGATTGATATTTCAAAATTTATAATAAATATTGCTAATAATATATTTCAATACAGCAGAGTGACAAAGATGGAGAAGAGTGTGACCAGATGAAGCTATGGTATCACACTCATTATGATGAAAGTAAAGGTCAATGGACAACTACAGAATGCAGAGAAAAAAGGGTGAGTACATAGTGCAAATACAAATTTTTTTTAGTTTTTATGAATTTTAGTATCTAATTAATTCTTTATTTTTCAGGAATTAATGTTTAAGGAATTGGCAGATTCAATAGAACAAGGTCATTCGATGACAGTGGATGAAGTGTGCGACAAAGTCTTGGGCACTAGATCTGATTATGTTATTGGCATAGGAGTTGAGCCTCGACCAGAAGGGAAGACTTGGTCAGAAGGAGACTTTGAGATGAACTAGAGGAGTCGAAGAAGGTTAATTAGACAGTCTCAAGTAGATGAATTGACTAAAAAAGTTGAACAAATGCAGGATCGATTCACTACCGAAGTCGAGCAACAAAGAATTGAATTTGAACAATAAAAAAAGCTTTTGGAATTTTTATGTTCTACACATAATATTCTTTTAGATTAGACATATGTACTCATATTGATATCTTATTAAATTATGACATACTTTTTATATTAATTAATGTATTATAACATGTTTGGAAATTGCAATTAAGTAATAAATTGTTTGCATTTATGAAATTCTTGTGATACATTAATTATTAAAATTAATATTATACTATAAAATTTAAGAATTATTAAATAAATAAAATTCAATATTAAATAATATTGATTATCTATTAAATATATAAGGTTTAAAATTATTATTTAAATTGGAAAATTATTAAATTAAATCTATTTTGGGGTAAAAATTAAATACAAGAAATAAAGGACATTTTGCAACGTTTTACTAAACATTCTGCGACGTTTTAAAATGTCACGGATTGTTAAACATTCTGCGACTTTTAGGTGAAACGTCGCAGAAACAAACAATTCGCGACTTTTCAAAACGTCACAAAATGTAGCATTCCATGACGTTTCCCACAACGACGCCTAATCTTAAAGATTCCGCAACATTGTTTAAAACGTTGCGGAATGAGGCTTTCCTCGATGCTATAGAAAACATCGCGAATTATGCCTTTCTGCGACGTTTACTAAAATGTCACAGAATATTAATTTCTGTGACGTTTAATAAAACGTCACAGAATTTTGATGATTCCACGACGTTTTCTCCTTACTTTGCTGAATGTAAAGATTTTTAGTGAAATTTTTGTGAACGCCGTATAATGTATACATATTCTGCGACATTTTATGTAAAACGTCACAGAAATCTTTTGCTTACACCACAATCTGCGACATTTTTAGTGACGTTTTTTAAAACGCCGCAAATTTAATTCTGCAATTTTTGACATTCTGCGATGTTTTTAAAATGTCGCAGATTCTGCTGTAGTGATACACGAAAAGAAGTTACAAAAAATACATGGCCTGTGGCATGAGATTGTTAAACCTGTGCCCCTTTCTAGAAAGATATAAGAAGATACATGACTTAGGCTCCATAACATATCACAGGTAGATATAATGTATTTAAAGCAAAACAAAAAATCTAATTTTAGGAGTCGTTGGTCAATCTTTATCATCCTTTTTTATTATAAATCTTAGGTTAGCCAAAGGAAGTATAAAAACCTACAGGAGATCAATTTAAAAGCTATTTCAATAAGAAGAGGATTAAAAATCATTCCAACAGATTACAGCTAATTGGAATTAGAAGATTTCAGCTTTTCTATGGCTAATTTTATTTATGTGTTTAGATATGAAAATCCCTAGATCATTTGATAATGATAGACTAAATATTATTTATAAAGTGGCATTGCTTTCTATAAAAATATTCAAATATTCTCAATGCTGATTTAAATTATGCTAGACACAAGCACCATTTTTAGCTAAACATAACTTAACATACAACTTTATGACAACCCATGTTCTTTTTTGATTACTTGAAGAGGAAAACATATTCTGGAGATAGATTGTATGGTGAAGAGAATCTCCAAATAATACGGCCTTAGATATGACCATGTCTAAATACATGTCCAAACAAAAAAGGAAATTACAAAAAGTAAATGACCTATGGCATGAGAGTGTTAAAGCTCATTCTCCTTTTTAAAAAGATATAAGAAGATACATAAACCTTGTTGTCTTTAATTGTTAATTAACCTCATAATTGTAGGTCTATTAAGCTACCAACTATTGTTGCATACTTTAACATATGTAACTTGATTCACTCTGTTGATTTCCATGTATAAGCATGACAATTACCATAAAGCACTACACAAAAATAATACAATCTACGATTGTGAAGACTTTTCATGACGTTTAAAAAATGTCACGAAAGGTTTGAATTTTTTGCGACGTTATATAAAAACGTTGTAGATTGTTAATAGTTTTTGTGATGTTTTATCAATAAAACATCACGGAATACCAATCGCGATGTTTTATTGAATAAAACGTCACTATTGGTAACCTAAAATGTGCATTCTGTCTGGGAGCAAAACGACGTCGTTTGGTTTTAGGTTTAAAATGATGTCATTTTGGATTTTTTAAAACTTCGCAGCCGAGTCCCCTTTCCTCCCCCACCTGCACGTTGTTTTCTTCTCCAAATCTACTCTATCGTTGTCCATCGAGTTGCTGCATCTCTGAGCATTGTTGTTGTCTTCTTCGGCAGATTTCTTGAAGGTATTTTCATCTTCTCTCTATATTTTTATTGTATTTTGAGGGATTGGTAGCAAAAGCACATTGTGGTTTGGTGGTTCCAAATTGTTTCGTATAATTTTGAAGTGAAGAGGATTGATTTCAGAAGGAATGCTGTGATTAATTATTTAAAGTAGTTAGTTTCATATCAGTTTGAATGTGAAGGATGAGAGCTTTTTAATAGATGATGTTAAGGAGTTGGTTTTTTTTAGTTTCTGTAGATGTTTCTCGCGATTTGCAGGTTGCAAGGTAGTGAATTGCCATAGGTCTTTTTAGGATTGAGTTTTTGTACAATGGTGCAACTGTTGAATGCTTGAATTTTGGATGGTTGTAAGAGGATTATTGAGTCTAGTAAAATGCCCGTTTCTCTCTAATCTTGATTTGTTTAAATGCCCAGTTGTTGAATTTGACATCGCCATCATGTTTAATGACAAAACTAAATCCTCAAGTTCTTTTCTGGTATTACCTTATTAAATTCATTGAATCCAAAAATGAAATTATTTGTAGCAAGAGTACTGTTATTCTTTGATATTTTAGAACATATCTGAAATGTTTGCTCATTGTTTTGAATTTAATCATTAAGTTATATGGTATCATTATAATGTAGTTATAGTTTTAATTGCTACTTCATTATAATATTTCAATTAAGACTATGATATGAAAACAATTGATCTTGAATAATTGTTTCATCTTCGAATTTTATTTTTGGGAAGACAATATTCTTCACCTAAGTCTCCTCATAAATAATAAACCAAACTAACATAAAAGAAGAAAGGAAATAAATACTAACATGAAGACTGTTGCATTAAACTTATCAAACATAATTTCTAGTTTTGTAACACAATATATAGGTGATACATATTTTCCTATCACCCTCTACACTTAAATATCAAGAACTCTTTCCCTTAAGCTATCCAAAATATGAAATGAGTTTGAAATTTTATTAAAATTAGTTTCTTATCCTTTCCACAAAGATAAAATCTAGATAACCTTCATTATAGAAGACATAAATTGCAAAACTTTTACATTGTTAAATAAACATTAAATTATTATTATCTTATCATAATAAATAGATGAGGAACTATTTAAGTTTATCTATATAGAGTAAAGTAACAAAAAAAAGGGCTTATGCATGGTAAATCATCCCTTTTATTCTTTTAAATTAGTCGATTAAAGCAAAAATATAGAACCTTGATAATTGGGGGTATACATATAGTATATGTAGGAAGTCAAGATGTTTTCCAACACCAATTCCATAAAGTAATTGCTTTACCATGCATTCTTTTGATAAAATTCTTGAATTCTATGAAGTTTTGTCTCTGCATCATAATTGAACTAAGCCTAAAATAGGTCAAAGAAAAGAAAAGCCTTCCATTTGGATCATTCAATAGCAATTGGTAGTATATGTCCCATGCAATAATTATTAATTGAACAATTAATAAAATAGTGGAAGAGACATTACTTTTTGAACTTAACATAGTAAATTTGTAAAGTACTTATTGTATAGTGTCTTATAAGAAAGCAATCAAACTTTGAGAAAGATCTTTGATTTCATAACTTTCCTGACTTGATGGAAATAGTAAGTTTTCTTACTTTCCATTTTAATGCCTTTGGATCTATTAACTCCTCCTTTATCTCTACTCACTGCATATAAAAAAATCATTACAAAAAATTAATACAATCTACGACATTTATGCAATTAGGTTAATGAACTTTTAGAGCTTTAGACTTAACTAGTACTTAAATATATTATTGTAGTGTTACTTTGATAAATGTATTCAGACTCAACTAGTACTTAAATATATTATTGTAGTGTTACTTTGATAAATGCCTTCTTCTTACCATTTTAAAACTTCTTTGTAAAATATTATTGTCTTCTTCTTGCCTTTATTAATTTTCTTTTAAAAAATTGATATCCTTATTAATAATAACCTCATAGGTTGTGAGATTATGAGATTCAGTAAAAGATTATGAGATTAATATGCTACGAAATTCAAGTAAAAGATTATGAGATTAAATTTAACACGAAAGGAGTATCAATGAATACTCAAAGAAGTTGAATTTGCATTGTTTGCATTTTGTTTTTTAGTTTTGCATTCAGTTCTGATTTGTTCATGTTCCAACATGATTTTAGCTTGTTTTAAGTTCCCAAGACATGATAAATGACAACTCATGTGTTGGGTTATTAAAGGGATTTATGTAGAATACAATCTTTGAAGTTTAATGAGATGAAACTAGTAACTTATATGTTGTTTTAGCGTAAAAATTCAAGATGTGATTTATTGGGTTGTATGATCACAATTTTCTAATTTAAAGGGCTAAAACAACATATAAAAATTATATCTGAAATCCCTCTTTTTAACCATCTTTTTTCTTGTAGTAATACATGGTTTCCTAATGCTACTGTTGTAATTCATGAAATTATTTAAGTCAATTTTTGTTGAATTCTACAAATAATTAGATGTTTTTGAAGTTTATACATTAGTAGTATCATTTTAACAAGTTCAATTGCTACTTCTCATACAGGATGCTGAACAAAATCACACCTATGATGTTTGATCTTCTTAAGGTCAATTCATATATTTTGGCATAACATTTGCTGATATCTTAGAGGTGAATACTCTTCTCTCTTTCTTTTTAATCTTTTCTATTATGAATTTTTAGCTTACTGTTATCAATGAATTATCTTTCTACAAAAAGTTTAAGAGATCTTTAAATGAATAGCCCTTCATCAAATCCTAAATTAGTTTCATATTATCTTTAATAAGTCTTTTTACAATGAAAGCACCTTAAGTTAGACTAATAAGGGTCTTTAATGCATACTTTAGTCCACTTAAAAGAAGTTTGGATATCACCTAATAGATTGGGTTACAAATTTAAATAGGTATGTAATATAACATTGAGGAGGGATTCTACTTCCTATTCCTAATTTTTGTAAACCATCTCATCAAAGTCCTCTCTTTTAATCAGTCCCAAAATTAGTGGCTTCTTCTTTGGGTTAAACTCTACCTTTAAAAGGATTATTTAATCCTTTTATATTTTATATTAGAACTGACATGCTATCAGATAGGAGGTTGAGACCCCATTAGTCAAGAATTCCTCTTCTTCCTTGATGATCTTCTATTTTCACTGGTTGAAGGTTTTAGTTCCTCTTCTTTTTCGTTTTTAGTTTCGTAAGTATCTTCATCATTATAGAAAATAGAAGTACTAATCTCTTTATCTTCTATTAATACCTGTGTGTTATGCTCAATGATATTGTTTTTAGTATTAGTTGATTTTTACTTTAGGATTATCTGCTCCATTTCTTATATTTATACTGCATTTACCTCATTATCTTGGTTTATATTCAAATCATTGGTCAATGTGCCAGTATAAGAGGTTATCTAGTCTTATTACCTCTGTATAATTACTCAAATGTCTTTTAAATGAGTCATATCTTGTGAGCATATATCAATTTATGTTATTTGAGCTGAATAAGGGAGGTGAAATAGTTTTTACTTTGTCTTATTAGTATTGTGATTTTTTTTATCAAGCATTATATGTTTAAGTTTTACAATTATTTAAAGAATTGAACTTCTATATCTTATGTTGTTAATTATAAGGATAAATATTGAGTTCAAAGTAAAGTTTGCAGGTTGCATTTAAGTAAATCCTTAGAATACTATAACATATTGACTATCGACATCTTTGAATAATAAGTATAAATTGGTATTTTAGGATCAAAATGAGCTTGTATCCTACCTCAACTTATGTTTTTGACATTGTTAAAGTGTTGGATTTCCCATTTTTTATCATCTGATGTGGAAGTTTCTCCTGTGATCTTATTACTTCCTTTGATATCATATCTATGCTGAGTATGCTAGCTTCATTAATTAATATCACCATTATCGAGTGATCTTTTTGATAGACACAAGTATAGGTCTGTTCTACTATCACGGAAGGTGTAAGTTGAAGTGCATAAGCTTCAATATTGTCCAAGTGATTATCAATTCTATCCTAAAAGGTATAAAATCTATATTCCTGTATCGAGGCATTAGATTTATGGATGTCAATTCACACCTCATGGGATTTGGATGCCAAAAATCACTCTCTCTTCAAAGGTCTTGAAGAGTATTGCCATAAGCCTCGATTATTTCACCACCTTGTTTGAGTCTTATCACTTTCCTCTTTAGACCATATACTTGTAAAGTATCAATGTCTTTAATATATTTTGTAGCAAAAGTATCTCACACTGTCTTTTTTATTGGAAATATGTTGTTATTTTCAATTAGCTTTGGATCTAAATAATTAATTAGGTAGCCCTTTACTACCACACTTTATTCCTTTATTTTCTGAAAGTAAAATCTTTCTTTGATGGATTCCAAAATCTCCATTTATATATCCCAACTTACCTTTTTTAAAGATAAAACTCTCTATAATTTGGGTCTATATTCCTTATTTTGTGTTATCTAATTTGATATTGATTGGCATAATAAATGGTTTATAAATTACTAAATTAGTATCCTTTTTTGTGATGGTTTGGACGTTAATTCATTCATAATCGACGGATCCATTTCAGAACTTCTTGTTGAGGGGATAGTTAGAGAAGCTATTGAAAAGAAGAAGCAGGTATGTTAATTATAAGTATCATACCTGCTGGATTGTTAATTGGATTGTTTGCATGCATACCATAGCTATTGAATTTACTCTATGAAATACCATATTTTGATCTATGCAATTCCACTTAAGTATTAGATAAATAATACAGTAAATAAATTAGCAAGAGTTGATGTATGAATTACAATGCTATTGTGTATTACGTGATTGTATGTTTCTAGGTTTATTGACACCTTAGATGAAAAGTGTCAAACTACCTCCTTGTGCATACGAGTAAGAGTCTTTGTTGATTTGCCACTAACATAACATAATGTTCTCATTCTGATATTTAATTTATAGGTATTTTTTGCTCTATGGATAAGAGTTGGATGAACAGTGTTAGGGTTTTCCATGAATACATTGATGGAGTGAGAATGTTTATGAATTTTGTGGCTAAAAAAAGGGCAAAGATTGTGAAATTTCATGCCCTTATACACATTGCATAAATTGTTATATGAGGTCCCAGATTAATGTTTTTGACTATTTAATGCAATTTGGCATGGATCAATCATACACCCACTGGGTTTTACATGGTGAACTGCCAGAATATAGATTTACCTTTAGGGAAGAAACGGTTGGCGCTATAAATGTAGGCATTGATGGGACAGGCAATGATATTAATGAAGGTGATGGTAATGACGAGAATGATGGCATGCAAGATTTGCTTCTTGATGTGACTTCTTTCTTAAATGATTGTCCAATTGATCAGGATGGAAGGAGTCCTCCTATAGGCATCGGAGATTCTATTATGGGTGCCTTTCATGAATTGTTGAGTAAAGCAATTAAAAAGTTGTACCCCAGATGTACAAATATTTTGAAGTTGTTTCTTTTAATAAATTTGCTTCACTTGAAAGTACACAAAAAGTGGAGCAATAAGTCATTTGATATGTTACTTGCTCTGTTGAAGGATGTATTACCTAATTCTAAATCTTTGTTGAAGTTCTATTATGAAGCAAATCAATTTCAACGGTGCCTAGGTTTAGATTATATGTCAATACATGCATGTAAGTATAATTGTTCCCTATTTTGGAAATAGTATAGGGACTTGGAAAGTTGTCCCCAGTATGTAACATCAAGATGGAGAATTAATGATGGAGGGGTAAGAAGATACCTCATAAATTTTTGCGGTACTTTCCCTTAATGTCCAAATTACAATGATTATTCATATCAAGTAAGACCGCTAAACAAATGATATGGCATAATGATAGGCCTAAAGGTGACAGAAATTCCATGGTTCATCCTTATGATGGAGAAGCTTGGAAGAGCTTCGACGAGCTTTATCTTGAGTTTGCCAGAGAACCATATAATGTTAAACTTGGCTTAGCAATAGATGGATTCAATCCATATGGCAATTTTTCAGTGTCATATAATATGTAGCCTGTTGTTCTCTTAGCATACAATTTACCCCCTTGGATGTGTATGGATGAGTCATTTTTTATACTGTCACTGATTATTCCTGGTCCAAAGCGGTGGGTAAAGAGATTGACGTCTATATGAGGCCACTAGTAGATGAGTTACATGAGTTATGGTAAGATGATTTTGATGTTTTTGATGCTTCAAAAGGAGAAAATTTTTGAATGCATGTAGCGTTAATGTGGACTATCAACGACTTTCTAGCGAATGGTATTATTTCTGGGTGGAGCACTAAAGGCTATAAGGCATCCCTATTTGTAACAAGCACACTCCTTCTTGTAAGTTAAGAAGTAAGATTAGTTACCTATGCCATCGATGTTTTCTTCCTTACGATCATCTATAGAGAAAAAGCAAAAAGTTTGATGGAAAGAGTGATCATTGGCCTATACCTAACTTACTAGATGGAGATGATGTGGTTGAACAATTACATTATGTGCAGAATATATGTTACGGAAATACCCTAGCAATAAGAGGAGAATGAGATTGGAAGGAGATTTGAATTGGAATAAAAAAAAAGCATTCTTTTTAATCTACCATATTGGCATAAGTTAAGATTGAGGCATAACCTTAATGTCATGCATATAGAAAAGAATATTTGTGACAATATCCTGGGTACTTTGATGAATATTGAAGGTAAAACCAAAGACACAATCAAAGCTCGGCTTGATTTGGAAGATATGAACATTCGAAAGGAGTTGCACTTGAAAAGAGCAGCTGATGGAACTATTGTAGCAAATGGTTCAGCATGCTATACAATGTCTGTCGATGAGAAAAAAAAGTTTTGCCAGTTTGTAAAGTAGGTGAAGTTTCCATATGGTTACTCATCTAATATATCTAGATGTGTTAATGTTGATCAAAGAAATATTAGTGGACTTAAGTCTCATGATTGTCATATATTGTTACAAAGCATTCTTCCATTAGGCACGTATGCCATCTTGAATAAAGATGTGATAGGTGTTTTAAAAGAGTTGGGGGACTTCTTTCGTTGAATTTGTACACAAATTTTGAATAAAGATGACGTACAGAAGATGTGTGATGAGATAACTTTAATCTTATGCAAACTTGAAATGATATACCCACCAACATTCTTAGATGTCATGGTATATTTGGCTATTCATTTTCCAAATGAAGCCTTACTTGGTGGACCAGTTGCGTATAGATAGATGTATCTAATTGAGAGGTATTATTTAAATTTATCATATCACTCAACAAAGTTAACTAAATAGTGTCCTATCTAATTATGGTTAATCATTTGTTAAGATTCCTAGGTCCACTTTGTTAGAAATAAAGCACGTCCAGAAGGGTCAATTGCTGAAACGTATGTTGTTAAAGAGTGCATGACATTCTGTTCAATGTTTCTAAAAGGAATTGAAACCAACTTCAATATGCCAGAGCGAATCAATGATATGGTTGATGGTAGTGACATATTAGTGTTCTTTCAATGATGTAAGCTGATTAGTGCTGCCAAAATAATTGCTCTTTATACAAAAAAGCTAGAGATTGCACATTGGTATGCGCTTAAAAATTGTCATAAGATTGGGCCATTATTGAGTAAGTTGTTCTAACCTATTGTCAAATTAAGATATGTACTCAGTAGAGATATTTCATAAAATCTTGATTGAATTTTTTTTGATCCATACATGGATGAGTTGAGGCAACAAAGCCCATTACATGTTGACAGGAGACATAGACAACAATTTTCTTCATGGTTAAAGCATAGGGTGAGTAGAATGTTTGTATGTGGTCTACAGTAATAATTATATATTATTAACTAATTTTCATTTGTTATTATAGATGACGACATTAAGTAGTTCCCGTGAAGGAAGTATCTTTGATTCTTTGTATGCATTACCTTATGGACCTCATAATTTGGTACAAAAGTACACTGTATGCAATGCAAATGGAATGCAATTTCGCACTGAAGCTCGTGATCTGCGTAGGGTTACATAGAATAGTGGTGTTGCAGTGTTAGGAAATTATGGGGAAGATAATTTTACATTTTATGTGGTTCTGACAAATATTATCATGCTTGAATATGTTAGGGCTAAAAATGTTGTGCTTTTCAAGTGCAAATGGTACAATCTTGCAAATTTGAATATAAGGGTCAACGGCATTGTAAAAAGCATCAATGTAACTAAGTTTTGATACAAGGATGACTCATTTATTTTGGAAAATCAAGCGAAGCAAGACTTTTATGTGGAATATTTGTTATTCGGTCCAAATTGATGGATTGTGTAAGAATGTGAAGTTAGACATGCGTATGATATCCCTTCGCTTGGTAATGAAGAAGGTTCAAATGACGTTGAGGAGTCTGATGAAGTTCCAATGGAAGTCGAGGAATGTTCCTTAGAATTTTTAGATCGAAATGATATTCCATATGATGTAATAAATAATGTTTTTTTGAATTCCGAGCAATGTTTGAATGATGATTTGGAGGACTTAGAGACAAGTGGAAGTGAGAATGAATGTGATATTGTATTGGAAGAGTCCATTGACGGCGATGATGAATAAATTCTTATTATGCAATTGAACCTTTGTTGTTTTATCTTCATTTTTGTATGCAGAATTTATTATAGATTTATATTCAACACAAAGATAGCTACTGTTGCTTTGTGTTTGCGAGAATCATTGTCAAATAGCAACTTCTCGCTGTCATTGATGAAGTTGAGCTTTTCAGAACACAGGTCTTCACCCATACACCCCTCTATTTGGGCAAGTTTAGATGAGAATTGTATGAATTCCTTTATAACTTCAGCAAAACGCTCATAGTCTAGTGATAGACGTTTGAAGGTTTCAAAAGTCTCTTTTGCAATATTTTGCATCTTCTCATGATTAACCATATTCATGGATTTAAGAATGCAAACCACCATATAAATAACTGTTACTATGATTTTTAATCTCATTACTGTAAAATATGAAATATGAAATGTATTATGGTTCTGTATACTCATTTATCTATGTTTTGCATACCAATGTACTGTAGTTCACTTCTGAAGATTATTTATTAACTTCTTTTTATATTAATAAAAAGTGTTGCAATAGAAGGATGTTTAATATATGGACTTTTTGGTTTTTGGCAAGTTACTTTTTTTATATGATTTAGCACAATATATTTAAGTAACTTATGCATGTAGCTTGTTCATGTATAAACTTGAACTGTCCTAATTCTTGGTGTGGCACTAAATTTGTGTTCCTGCTATAAATATGGACAAAGATGTTAGCCTTAAAATTAATTACCTTATAATTATTTCATTCAATTAGTTGATCTGTTACTTAATATTAATGTCTCTTAAATTTGTTGATGCATCCATTTAGTTTCATAACTGTTTTTATTGTGTATAACAGGAAGGACCAACTAACTTCTTTGGTGAAGGCTAAAGTTCTATGGTCATCTCGAAGGGGAAATCTTTCTGTTAACGAGTAACCATAAAAATTATATCTAAAATCCCTCTTTTTAACCATCTTTTTTCTTGTAGCAATACATGGTTTCTTAATGCTACTGCTCTAATTCATGAAATTATTTAAATCAATTTCATGAATATGAGTGTATGACAACATGTATTTAAATCAATTTTTTATAGCAATATGAGTGCAAGAAAACATGATTAGGTTATCTTTTCTGTCCTTTTCCTTTTCCTTTTGATGTTAATGGGACATAAATAGCTTACCTTAGCTTACCAACATAAATATTAGATAGAAATAGTGTTAACTTATAATATACAAAAGGTTATGATCTGCCTAAGATCCTAGGGGTTCCTTATTTGTTGCAGATTCACATAATGGTCCATTTCCCAACTTTGTCTGGGTGCAACCCTTTCATGCACTGGTGATACTCCTGTAACATTAGAATCCCAATATTAAAATGTTGATAGAATTAAAATTGTATTAGGTTAATCTAGAATTGAGGTGTTCTATTATATCATATCGATATACTTGTATGATATATGATATTCTATTCGATATGTTCTTCTTATTCATCATCACCTCCATTCTTTTTATGAGCTCATCTGTTGTTTCTGCTATGATCAAAGAGAGGAATGGGTAGATATTAGAGGAAGACGTCTATAAAGAAAGTGGTCTAGAGGAAAGCTTAGTTCGCTACAACTTTTTGTAAATATAAACAAAAGCCAATATATAAGCAAAAAGGAAAGAGGAAAAAAAGTTAAAGAAATAGAAAATTTGAAAGACAATAAATAAAAGAGAAAAGAACAGTAAAAAGAAATCATAAGAAGAGTAGAGAAAGGGAGAGTCTCTCTTTCTAACCCGTAAAAAAGCAAACATGATATAAAAGACAAGGTTTTTTTTAATATCTTTTATAAGGGAAGAAATGAACTACTAAATTTCTAACACCAATTGAATATAATTCTACACATGTGTAAAGATTTATAAATCACATGCGTCGAATAAGCATTTAATAAATCAAATAATAGATAAGTTATTGGATTGTATAAATAATGGATTAAGTTATTGGATTAAATAAGGTCGACAGAGAGACTCAATATCATGTCACATAGCAAACAAAGGTCTCGAATGATTCTCTTTATATACTGAACAAAATCTTTGTGTCAATATTAACAGGAATGAAAAAGTTGAAAACTAGTATAATTCTTGCTCCTGAAATCAGGAATTGTTCTGAAACCTCTATGTTATAGGTAGTGGGTTTTGTTCTTCTTTGCTTACATCACTTTGTTATTTAAGTGATTATATTTCTTAACTTTTTCACCCCAGAAACCACAAATCATAAATCTCTATATATTCCATATGTAAAAGTTTTTATTTATTTATCAAATTAGGGATACAAAACATGATCGAATAAGCTTTCACGATTGTCAACAACTCATCCCTATGCTTAATGGTCCTCGTATGCCTAACTCTTTTCAATGCACGTCTGGAAGGAAATTGCCTCCAAGTTTTCTTCTCTTTTATTGAATAATATAGAATACAAAATAATAAGAAGAAAACATATATTGCTTTATCCAAAACGGAATTTAGATTTTTAGTGTTTTCCATATTAATAC
>JANZXR010344120.1:0-23739 GCA_027575705.1 Erythroxylum echinodendron
CACATCCTTAGTTAAAGACATTCGCATGGAACATTTTGTATTTTGTATTAAAGTGATGTGTAATATGTTTTGTAATAACTCTGACATTATTTTCCAAACGAATGTATTGAAATTAAATTCGGTGGTATGATTTTGTTATTCGAAAGATTTGGAAAATGATATGTGTATGTGCATGTTTTTTTTAACAAGTGTGCCAAAGGTTGTTAATCTTAGAATAGCATGTAAGAGTGGGAAAGGTTGCATGTGAAAAATACAGACGAAAGGAATCGTCTGTGCTGACATCAGAACACAGACGAAAGGAAAATATAGAGGAAGAGTATCGTCTGTGATGACGTCAGAATACAGACGAAAGGAAAAATATGAAGGTGAAGTATCGTCTGTGTTGACGTCAGAACACAGACGAAAGGATAAATCAAGAGTAAAAGGATCATCTGTAAGAACGTAATACCATAAAGGATAGATTATAGGCCAAGGATAAGACGAAGGCATTAAGAGGTTATGTTGGTTGAGGGATTCGTTTGTATTACTATTCACAGATGAATTAGAACACAGAGGACACATATCGTCTGTGTTATTTTTCACAGAGGACACATATCATCGGTGTTACTGTTCACAGACGAAACTAAACATAGAGACTCGTATCCTCTGTGTCACTATTCACAGACTTCAGACGATAGATTCTCCGTCGATAGAGGGTCAACCTAGAAGATAAAAGTCAACCACAGAGGATAGAACACAGAGGATAAATTAAGGACTAAGGATTATAAGAAGGAGTTAAGAAATACTAAAGTGAAGTGCATCTTCTGTGTTCCTGTTCACCTTGTATCTTCTGTCCCAATGTTGAACCCTCAGGAGTTAGAATTGACCTTCGAGGTATTCATGGAAGTTACGAAGCTTGAAATCATCTTTCTAACCATATAAAGAATACCCCGAACTGATTACGCTAGAGGAAGTTATGAAGTTTGTATAATATCGTCTGTGTTACTATTGACAGACTATTGTTTATGTTACTGTTCACAGACTTCGAAATAGACAAAAATCAGACGATAGAAATGAGACAAAAGGAAGCCGAAAATGAGATGCAAGCAGTGAGATGATAAAAATAATAGACCATTCGGAAGATAGAGTCGGACTTGGGTGTCTTCATGGATGTTGTAGATTTAGGGATGCTCTTTTAAACCATATCAAGAGCACCTTGATTCGATTCCTCTAGTGATAGTTATGGCAACTGAAAAACATCATCTAGGTCACAAACTTCATCTGTGTTACTGTTCACAAACTTCGTCTGTGGTATTGTTCATGTTATTGTCTGGGTTACTGTTTATGTCTATTTTCTGTCTTATTTTTGACCCACTAGACGATATAATGGATTTTCGATATCTTCATAAAAGTTGTAGTTCTTCCAATTCTTTTTCAAACTAGCCAAAGAAACCCTGATTTGGATATCTATAACAAAAGTTATGCTAGTAACCTCGAATAATGTATATGTAAGGTGTGGACTCGCCAACGTTGTCCTTTGAAGTTCTTTCGGTTGAAATGGATAAATTATGGTCGAAGAGCAGTGCTGAACTAAGAAGGAGAGCTGTTGAGGGAAATTATGGGTGATGAATATGTGTAATCAGTATGCGACAGTGGTAGTATCGGAGAAGAGAGGATAAACACGATAATGGATAAGTTATTCTCTTTTGGAGAATACTCATGTCTTCGGATACGTTTCATGCGAGTTGGAATTCAGTAACGGGGTCCAACATGCAATAACTCAAGGGGTTTGTTGAAAAGGTTAAGAGCACAAAGTATGTAGACTTAAGAAGTCTATATACGGTCTTAAGCAAGCTTCAAGACAATGGTAGTTGAAGTTTCATGATACAATCACAAACTTTGGTTTTGTGATGATGCATGAAGACCATTGTATTTATGTGTACACTTATGGGTCCAAATTTGCCATTATGACTCTATACATGGATGACATATTGATAGCAAGTAATGGTTCGAGTTTGTTGAAAACCATGAAAGGATGGTTGTCTTCCACCTTCGATATGAAGGATATGGGAGAAGCTGCCTATATCTTTAGTGTTAGAATCCTAAAAGATAGGGAAGCTAAGATGATGGCCTTGTCTCAAGAACCTTATATTGATAAGATTCTTGTAAGGTTCAACTTCACAAACTCAAAACTAATGAGTACACCACTTGCATATGGTTGCAAGCTTAGGCAAGATTTGTGTCCTTGTAGTACTCAAGAAAAGGAGGAAATGAAAAAGGTCCTATACCTAAGTGCCATCACAAGTATAATGTATGTCATGTTGTGTACATGGCCTGATATGAGCCAAGTTGTAGGTCAACTAGCAAGATATTCTTCTAACCCTAGAATCGAGCATTAGAAGTGTGTGAAAAGGGTCCTTAAGTATAGCAAGGGTACAAAGGACTTTTGGCTATGCTACCAAGGAGAGAATCTTGGTTTGCATGGCTACACTAATGCTGATTGGGGTAGTGATCGTGATTCCTGCAAATCCACATCTAGCTATGTCTTCATGCTAAATAGTGGGGCTATTTCTTAGAGTAGTAAGAAACAAACCTGCATAGCATTTTCAACAATGGAGGCTGAATTTGTTGCCAATGCCTCGGTTGTGCTAGAGACCTTGTGGCTTGGAAATTTTATTAGGGTCAATTGTGCCTTTGGAAAGGCCTATAACCATCTATTGTGATAGTATGGCAGCTTTGGCTTACGCTAAGGACCCTAAGTATCATAGAAAGACTAAGCACATTAGCATGAAGTAAGATTTTGTTAGAGATGCAATAGAAGAGGAAGAAATTAAGTTAGAGTACATATCTACGAACCTAATGGTGGCTGACCCTATGATTAAGCCATTACCACCATTTCATTTTGCTAAACATGTAAAGACAATGGGTCTTCGTAGAATATGAAATGGTAGTGTAATTTCTCCTTCTTGTGTCACACATGAAAGATTTTTGATAAATGAAAAGTTGTTTATCAATTATTAGTGCATTTCACTTTGAAACTACAACAAAAAATGTACATGTCAGTCATAGGTTAAGGTTAGTTTTCTCACACGAGCCATCCACCCTTGCTTCTTTGCATAAGATCAAGGATGAGACCGCTAAAGTCTTGAATGTATGTTATCTCTTAAAAGGGATATGTGACTTGTGTGTCATACATTTAAGTGGGAGTCATAAATGAACATATGACAACTTTATTCTTATGGTTGTCTTGATTATGCATGCATTAAGATAAGATGATCAAGGTCATCAAGTTTGTTTGCCCACTCATACATACTATCCTATGATTTCATTCTCAAGAGTGAGAATAAGGAGTATTTCATGGTTATTTGACATGTCCTCCTATTATTGAGAATAATAAGAGTTACACATCTAAATGTTTTAAGAGGGAGAATTGAAACACGCCTCCATGTGGGAGTGGAGTAGTAAAACATTTAAGGACGTGTTTAGGGAACATCAAAGGGATGTGTTCCAAATGTTCCACAATTAACCATGAAATCGACCAACTAAAGAAATTAAACAAGTTGTCTCTTGTCTTGCCTATGTGTGAGATTCTTCATTCAAACTCTTTTGTGACTATGGCTTGCTATTAGGAAATTGAGAATTATTATGGTCTTCTTAATTGGTTGTCAAAGGTCTCTTGATAAATGGGACTGAAATATCCTCCTTTTAGATGATCATGTTTTCTTAAATTTTCTAGTAGTTTGAAGCTAAAGGAATTACATGAATTCATAAGTTGCCTGGATAAGTATAATGAGTTGCATAACTATAATAGCATATGTGACACACTATAAATGATACACAGTCGCATTATTTAATCTTGCGTCCACATATTGTTTTGTACAATATGAAAGATTGAGTGTGATGTGTTCATGAGTTTTATAAATTAAAACTCACACAAGACATTGAATGTGATTAAACATGTGTATCAAAATGTCTTGGTATTTGACAAGCATAACTTGATTTGTTCAACTACGTTTGATTTGTTCAAATGTGAGGAGAGTGACAATCTTTCATTATGGGTCTAACAAGCACAATGTAAAGAGATTTTGTTTACATGCCTAAGGTCACACCCACAACTCAAAATTATATGCTTCAACTATTATTTATTTTCAGTTTTGTATGTTCACTTGTTGAGTATGTTCTGTTTGAGTGGGAGCATATTTTTTTAAAATATATCTTTGTGTGAGTGGGAGCTTATTGGAATTTTATAGCATAAGTGCTACAAATTTCATTTGATGCACCAAGATAAATTTGAAAGTGCTTGGGTTTCATATAAGGAGCTAACCCTTAACTTAAGGGAGGTTAATAAAGCTCATGTAAGCTATAAGTGGCTTGGCATGATTTTGCTTTAACTCAAGTGTCTAAAGCTATCTCAAGGTGAGTTCGTGGAATTTCATTAAAACTTGTTAATAGCTTTTAAGTTGGGGATAAGCTCAATTGGACTCAATTGAGATTACCCAGCTCATATTTGGTTCTTAGGAATTAAAGCTAGCTATAAATGTGTTCACACTAGTTATGCTATAAGGGCTAATTAAGGAGCATAAGTTGGAGTTGAAACCCAAAGCTTAATGGGCAAAATTTGTAATAGCCAGTTTCGAAAACATTAGAGTCTTAGGCTATTGAGTCACATAAGTAATATCATTGAGAATTTATGAGGTGCATTTGATACACATGCATAATATTCGCATACACATATGAAACATGATTTAGAAAACATTGCAAAGACTGTTTGTGCATTCAATTGACATATTCTGGGTTACAAAAGGTTTAAAATGGTTATGATATGATTGTGTATTGTTTATGCCATGAATTTTGGTTTGAAGGATTACAATTAGTAATTTGGAATTAATTTGTTACAATTGGAAGATTGATGAATTAATATGTATATTTAGACTAAGAAAAATTTCAAGTGACAAGACAAGTTGATACATGACTGTAGAAATAAGTGACATATGGCATTAGGATTGAGTGACAAATGGACTAGGTATTTAAGTGACATTTGGGAGCTTAAGTAGAAGACATGTACCATGTGTCTTTACTTGACAAGTGTCTCAACACTCACCATATAGCTACCCCACATAACACACACACATGACATAACCATCTTCTCTTTTATTTTTGCTACATGCTATCTTCTTCTTCCTTCTCTCATTTTCAATAGTCACACCCTCACAACTTTGAGTTTTTCCTAAATTATGCATTTTACCACTCCAATACTATGTTGTCTTCTTCTTGTTGCTAAAAACCCAACCAATTTCCACCTTGAATTTGTGATGATTTTTCAAGCATGGAGGGTTAGGTTGACTTGATGAATTAAGGAGGCTTTTGAGCTAAACAAGTAAGTAAAGTATTGATCTTTCTGGAATATTGTAATAGAAAATTTATGATGATTTAATTGGGATGGATTGTATATGATGTTGATGATAAAGTGTTTAAGAATATGATGGATGAACTTGAATACTTTTATGCTTTGTTCTTAATGTATGAGGACCATAGGTTATAGGTTGTTATATTGATGAAATTGATAAAGAATTGGAGTATAATTAAGGTATAATTGAAGTATAATTAATGGACTATTAAGAAGATGTTTCGAATTTGGTATGACAACATTAAAATCTGGAGAAGTCGAAGGAGAATGGAGAGTGTACCCTCGGTTCACTCATCCCATGATAGTGGGAAGGTCCTCCACGATCATAGGTAATGTTTTGAAGTGAAAAATTTTTTGTTTTATGTGATTGTTGAAATAACTAAGGATCAGTTATTTACTTTGGTGCATTTGGATTTGAATGAGGCTTGAAATGAACCTAGTTTGATATTGGATTATTTTGTTAAAGGTCTGATAAGTTTAAGTTGTTAATTGATATTATTAACTTAAGGAATGGATTGTTTTGATATCAATGTATCTAAATTGGGAATTTTGAGTTGATAAAGGAATAAAGGTGTTCTTATGAATACAAAAGAGATCTAAAGGATGTGAGTGATGCTTTAGAAATGAATGAATGAAAATTAGGATATTGTGTGATTACATAATGCTAGAAAAAGATTAGTGAATGTATGATTGATGAATTTAGAATAATCAAATTTACTTGAGGAATAAACCTAAATTGCAAACTATTTATATACAAGCTATAATGTTTGAATGATCAAGACTCACGATTAAGGATACATGCTCAGGAAAGTTAATTGAGCATGCATTGAACATGACACATATACTTGTGCATGATTGAATATTTATACGGCTGATCAACTTCGTAATGTGTAAAATATGTGTGTATTGCATGACTAAAGAAGCATAAATTGATTGTCAGCATCCAGACATTTCCGGATCATCAAGGCAATAGCTTATCTGGAGCGTTGTGAGTTAACCTAGATGTTTTCTCCCTGTGATTGATTTTTCTGTTTAAATTTCAGTTATTGAACTGTTATTAATATGATTGTGATAATTCTAGACATTGATTGTCCGAGGAGTTTGATATTTTGGATTGAATTGGAAGTGCTTTCTAACTGTATGTGAATGTGGAAAATGTGTACTCAATTTAATGTTGAATGTCAGACTTAGATCCGATGAATATGATAAATGACTATGCACATTGAATGAAAGTTATTAATAACAAATTATATGAATTGATTCATTCCATCACATTGTTATTTATGATCGGATAAAGGAGTTATGACCGGAGTGATCAGTGTAACAAAGATCTTAAAGCTCAAAATGTGCACAAAGAGCTACATGCTCAGTTATTAATAAGTCCAATATTCATAATAGATACGGGACAAAATATGAAATGAGCCCAGTATCTACAATAGATATGGGATAGTAAATACATGCTCGGTCACAACAAAGTAAAAATGAAAGTGGAGTCACATATGCATGTGCATTTGCATTTATGTATATCTTTATAAATATCATGTGAATGATTATGAAGAATTATTGAATTGTGTTGATATAGTGATATGCAATGTTTGTGTACATGTTGATGATTTGAATAATTAAGATAAATGATTGAATTATTCTAAAATGATTATATGAAATGTTTGTAGTTCATGATGCATCTGTTGAGAGATGATGTATATTGTATTATGGTAATCACTATTGAATTATGTTATACATTTGCTAAATTGGAAGATAAACTTGTGAAATTGTGTTTGACTTAAGTGAGCACATCGATGATAGTTCAATCACTGAGTTCACAAACTCATCAAAATTACAATGTTGACTTTCAGGTACAAGGTAGACCTAGCTTCTAAAGTGATATAATAGAAGTCTAATACTGTCAATTTTGGAAATAAGAATGGCTCAAAAGTCTAGTCAGCTAATACCTGTGGAGTCTAGATAAAATGCTTTTGTTTAGCTTCTCCTTTCATGTTGAATTTTTATATAGAACTTTGAACTCCTAAATATTATTTTATGTATAAACGTGGATTATGAAATGAAATGACAATGTAAGTAAGTTTCATTTTGTGAATGAAATGAGGAGTTTTGATCTTTGGGAATACTTATTTTCTGTATGATGCCATAATAAGTTGATGCAATAGCTTTAACATGCCATTTTCATAGAGTATGTTCTTGAATGTCCTTTGGATATTCGGCATAACTTTGAACTCCTAAATATTATTTTATGTATAAACGTGGATTATGAAATGAAATGACAATGTAAGTAAGTTTCATTTTGTGAATGAAATGAGGAGTTTTGATCTTTGGGAATACTTATTTTCTGTATGATGTCATAATAAGTTGATGCAATTGCTTTAACATGCCATTTTCATAGAGTATGTTCTTAAATGTCCTTTGGATATTCGGCATATGCTTTATGGAAGTGGTATGTTACAAATTTTGGTATTAGAGCCAAGTTTGGCATCCATAGGGACATATGTAAGCATTTAAACATGACATATAGTGAGAGACTCGTATAGTGATCACACTTATTATTTGTTATAGGTCATCTGCTATCGAATATCGAGTTGCAGAATCAGTTGACCTTGAGTCTATAGAAGCCAATAGAGAGCCCCCAATACCCCAGTCTGGCCAAATGCCTCAGGGAATTCTTGAGAGGGCAGAAGGAGTTATGATAAACTCAGGAAGCAGGGGCTGTAGACTTCTATAGAAGTACGGACCCTGCTAAGGTAGAAGGTTAGCTTGAGAGGATAGAAAGGGTATTTGATTTGATGGACTGCTAGTTTGATGAAAGGTTTGACTACGCAGTCTCGTTACTCCAAGATCCAGCTTATCAGTGGTGGAATATTGTTCCCGGCAGATCCAATCGACCTTGTAGATTAACGTGGGAAGACTATCCTGCAACTTTTAGAATACAGTTTGGAGTGAGAGGAGGATCAGTGACTCAAATAACTGTCCAGCGTAGCAGAGCTGGTAGAGTAGGATAGAGAGGCAAAGGTAGGAGCAGAACAAGTTCAGCAGGTCCTAGTGTTAAGACTGAGGTATGGAGTAACGAACCATAGTCCTAGGCCAGGATCTATGCTATTACGAGACAGGAGACCCAAAACTCCCCAAATGTTGTTGTAGATGTGTTACATGTCTTTCAATTTGAAGCATTTGCATTGTTAGATCAAGGATCTACATATTCATTTATCACATCACATGTAGCATCTAAACTGCATTATGAGAGAGATATATTGAAATGTGACTTAGAAGTGAGTACACTAGCAGGTAGTACTATAGTGATTAGAGAAGTGTGTAAAGGGTGTATGGTTCAGTTTGATCAGGTGGAGTTGAAAGTCGATCTGATAGTATTACATATGAAAGAGTTAGACCTTATTTTAGGTATGGACTGGCTTATTGCATATAGGGCTGTGACGAACTACTACACTAAGGAGGTGGTTATTGAATCTCCTAATCAACCGAGAGTAATATTTTAAGGTGTTAGTCAAGTAGTGCTAGACAAGTTGATTTCCTGAATGAGTGCTTTAAGATTGATTCGAGAAGGATATAAGGCTTATATAGCTTAGGTGACTGATACTCGAAGTAAGCAGACAGTACAGGATATTCCTGTTGTTAGGGATTTCCTAAATTTGTTTCCCACTGAATTACTAGGATTACCCCCAGATACGGAGACAAAATTTACTATCGACCTTATTTCAGGTACTGCTCTTATATCTATTCTTCCATATAGGATGACCCCTGTGGAACTTAAGGAACTTATGACTCAGTTGTAGGAGTTATTGGATAAAGGTTTTATCAGACCTAGTGTGTAACCTTGGGGAGCTCCAGTTTTGTTTGTAAAGAAGAATGATGGGACTTTGAGATTATGTATTGATTATAGGTAGTTGAATCGAGTGACAGTGAAGAATAAATATCATTTATTGAGAATAGATGATTTACTTGATAAGTTATAAGGAGCTCAGGTGTTCAGTAAACTAGATTTGAGGTCAGGGTATTATCAGTTGAAGATAACAAAAGCTGATATACTAAAGAGTGCATTCAGCACTAAATATGGGCACTTTGAGTTTTTGGTAATGCCTTTTAGGTTAACAAATGCTTCGGCAGCTTTTATGGCATTGTTGAATAAAGTATTCCAAAATTATTTAAATCATTTTGCGATTGTGTTCATAGATGATATTCTGGTATACTCGAGGAGTAGAGAGGAACATTATGAGCATTTGAGGTCAATCTCACAGATAATGAAAGAGAAGCAATTGTATGCCAAGTTCAATAATTGTAAATTTTGGCTTGATCAAGTGGTGTTCTTAGGTCATATACTATCTGGACAGGGCATACAGGTAGACCCAAAGAAAGTTGAGGCAGTGATGAACTGGGAAGCTCCAAGAAATGTATCTGAGATTCGGAGCTTTCTTGGACTAGCAGGATACTACAAAAGGTTTGTTGAGGGGTTTTCATTAATCTCAACCCCTTTGACAAAGCTTCTGAGGAAGAATATAACTTTTAGATGGAGTGTTGAATACCAAAGAAGTTTTAAGGAACTAAAGCATCAGTTAACTACAACACCGGTGTTAACTATACTATCTGGATCTGGAGGATATGTAATACATAGTGATGCTTCACAAAAGGGGTTAGGATGTGTTTTGATACTATATGACGGAGTGATTGCATATGCATCGGGACAGTTAAGGTCTCATGAATTCAACTATTCGGTTCATGATTTAAAACTTGTTGCAATGGTATTTTCTTTGAAGATTTGGAGACATTATCTGTATGTGAAAATTTTCAGATATTTACAAATCATAGAAGTTTGAGATATTTGTTAAGTCAGAAGAAGTTGAATATGAGACAACGACGATGGATTGAATTGTTAAAGATTATAATTGCACAATTGAGTATCAACCAGGTAAAACTAATGTTGTAGCTGATCAATTAAGCAGCAAATCCAATAGTAGTGTGGCTCAAGTTCAAACATTAAGGTTACCAAACTTAGTTCAACTGAGAGCATTGAATGTTGAGTTGAATTTGGGTCAGAATGAAGTATTATTACCTAATTGAAGTTTAAACTGGTATTGTATGAAAGGATCATAAATGCTTAAAGTAAGGATCTAGAATTAGTGAAGCTTATTGAGAATTTGAAACAAAATCCGAGTTCTGAGTTTGAGTTGAGAAATGATATATTGTGGTTGAAGCAGAGACTATATGTACCTGATGTTGATGATTTAAGGAAAGAAATTTTAAAGGAAGCTCATAAAGCAGCCTATGCTATGCATCCTGGTACTACCAAGATATATAGTACTTTGAAACAACATTTTTGATGGCCAAGGATGAAGAAGCAAGTGGCAGAGTATGTTGTCAAATGTTTGACATGCTAACAGATTAAGGCAGAACATTAAGCTTCAGTTGGAAAGTTACAGTCATTACCTATTCTTGAGTGGAAATTAGAGAAGATTACTATAGATTTCATTATGAGTTTGTCGAGGACTCCATGGCAACATTATACCTTATGGGTTATTGTTGATAGATTGACAAAGTTGGCTCATTTCTTACCTATGAGAGAGAATAACAAAATGGATCAGTTAGCTCTAAGGTATGTAAATGAGATAGTGAGATTACATGGAGTTCTAATATCTATTGTATTAGATTGGAATCCCAAATTTACTTCGAGATTTTAGGGTAGTTTACAAACAGCATTAGGTATATAGTTGAACTTTAGTACAACATTTCATCCTCAAACAGATGAATAGAGTGAAAGAACTATTAAGACTGTTGAGGATATGCTCAGAGCTTGTGTTTTGGAGTTCTAAGGAGCCTGGGATCAATATGTAGCTCTTATTAAATTTGCATAAAACAATCATTACCACAGTTGTATCGGTATGGCACCATATGAGGCATTATATGACAGAAAGTGTTATTTGCCTTTGTATTAGGATGAAGAGGGTCTAAGGATTGTTAAAGGCCCAGAGTTGATTCAAGATACTATTGATAAGGTTAAACAGATTCATAGTAGAATTAAGGTGACTTAAGACAGGCAGAAAAGTTATGAAGATTAGCACCAGAGAGATATGGAGTACCAGGTGGGAGATAAGGTGATTCTGAGAGTATTACCTTAGCGAGAAGTGCTAAGGTTTGGTAAAAAAGATAAGTTAAGCCCTAGATACATTGTTTCATTTGAGATTTATGAGAGAGTTGGATCATTGGCTTACAAGTTAGCATTACCACTAGAGATGGCTCAGATCCATAATGTATGTCATGTTAGTATGCTCAGGAGATGTCGGTCAGATCTAAAACATGTGTTACTAGCATAACAATTTGAAATTGCAAGTAATTGAGTTATGTTGAGGAACTGGTTAAAATAGTGGGTTATTAGACTAAACAATTGAGAAACTGAATGATATCATTGGTTAAATTCCTTTAGAGGAATCATTTGAGAGAAGAAGCAACATGGGAAACTCAGGAGAACATGAGGAAACAATAGGCCCACCTATTTGATCAATCAGGTAAGAATTTCGAGGATGAAATTTCTTACAGGGGAGAATTGTAATAGCCGATTTGCAAAACATTGCTAAGGGTTAAAATCTTAGGCTATTGAGTCACATGAGTAATAGCATTGAGAATTTGTGAGGTACATTTCATACACATGCATAATATGTGCATACACATATGAAACATGATTTAGAAAACATGGCAAAGACTATATGATTGTGTATTGTTTACATCTTGAATTTTAGTTTGATGGATTACAATTAGTAATTTGGAATTAATTTGTTACCATTGGAAGATTGATGAATTAATATGTATATTTTGGACTAAGAAAAATGTCAAGTGGCAAGACAAGTTGACACATAGTAGTAGAAATAAGTGACACGTGGCAATAGGATTGAGTGACAAATAGCTTAAAGATTGAATGAAAAATGGTTTAGAGATTAAGTGACAAATATACTAGGTATTTAAGTGACATTTGGGAGCTTAAGTAGAAGACATATAGCATGTGTCTTTACTTGACAAATGTCTCATCACTCACCATACACCAACCCCACATGACACACACACGACATAATCATCTTCTCTTTTGTTTTTGCTATATGCTATCTTCTTCTTCTTCCTTCTCTAATTTTTGACACTCACAGCCGACACTCACAACTTTGAGTTTTGCCTAAATTCTACACTTTGCCACTCCAATATTCTGTTGTCTTCTTCATGTTGTTGAAAACCTAACCTATTTCTACCTTGAATTTGTGATGATTTTGCAAGCATGGAGGGCTAGGTTAACTTGATGAATTGAGGAGGCTTCTGAGCTAAATAAGTAAGTATTGATCTTTCTGGCATATTGTAATAGAAAAATTATGATGATTTAATTAGGATGGATTGTAATGATGTTAATAATGAAGTGTGCTAGAATATGATAGACTAACTTCGATACTTTTATGCTTTTTTCTTAATGTATGAGAACTCTAGGTTATAGGTTGTTATATGGATGAAATTGATGAGGGATTGGAGTATAATTAAGGTATAATTGAAGTATAATTAATGAACTATCAAGAAGATGTTTTGAATTTGGTATGAAGGTGTTAAAATAAAATTGAAGGAGAATGGAGAGTGAACACTCGATTCACTCATCCCATGACGGTGGGAGGGTCCTGCATGATCATGGCCAATGCTTTGCAGTGAAAAAATTTTTGTTTTGTCTGATTGTTGAAATAGCTAAGGATAAGTAATTTACTTTGGTGAATTTCAACTTGATTGAGACTTGAAATGAACCTAGTTTGATGTTGGATTAATTTAATATGGGTTTGATAAGTTTAGGCTGTTAATTAATGTTATAACTTAAGGAATGGATTGTTTTGATATAAATGTATCAAAATTTGGAATTTTGAGCTATTAAAGGAATAAAGGTGTTTTTATGAATACGAACGTGCTCCAAAGGATGTGAGTGATGATTTAGGAATAAATGAATGAAAATTGAAAAATTGTGTGATTATATAATGCTAGAAAAGGATTGGTGAACGTATGATTGATGAATTTAGAATAATCAAGTTTAATTGAGGTATAATCCTCAATTACAAACTGGTTATATACAAGCTATAATGTTTGAATGATCAAGACTCGTGATTAAGGATACATACTCGGGAAAGTTAATTAAGCTTACATGAACATGACACATATACATGTGCATGATTGTATTTATATGACTGATCAACTTCATAATGTGTAAAATATGTTTGTATTGCATGATTAAAAAAGTACAAATTGCATCCAGACATTGTCAGGTTGAGGCAATAGCTTATTTGGAACATACTGTGAGTTAACCTAGATGTTTTCTCACTATGATTGATTTGTTTTTATTTAAATTTCAATTATTGAATTATTATTGATATGATTGTGATAATTTTGGATATTAATGATCTGAGGAGTTTGAATTCGGGATTGAAATGGAAGTGCTTTATAATTGTATGTGAATATGGAAAATATGTACTCAACTGAATGTTGAATACCGGACTCAGATCCCATGAATGTGATAAATGACTGTACACATTGAATGAAAGTTACTGATAGCATATTATACGAATTGGTACATTCCATCACATTTTTATGCATGATCAGATAAAAGGAGTTGTGATCGGAGTGACCAGTATGAAAAAGAGCTTAAAGCTCATAAATGTACACAAAGAGCCTTAAGCTCAGTTATTTATGAGCCTGGTACTTACAATAGATACAGGATAGAATATGAAATGAGCCTAGTATCCACAACAGATGCGGGACAATAAATAGGCGCTCGGTCACAACAAAGTAAAAATGAAAGTAGAGTCACATGTGCATTTGCATTTATATATATCTTTATGTGTTTCATGTGAATGATTACGAAGAATTACTGAATTGTGTTGATATAGTGATATGCAATATTTGTATACATATTGATGATATGAATAATTGAGATAAATGATTGAATTATTCTGAAATGATTATATGAGATGTTTGTCGGTCATGATGTATTTGTTGAGATGTGATGTATATTGTGATATGTTAATCAATATTGAACAATGTGATACATCTACTAAATTGGAAAATAGTCTTGTGAATTTAGTTATACTTGTGATATTTGTGTTCGGACTTGAGTGAGCACATCGATGAAGGTTCAATCACTAAAATCATAAACTCATCAAAATTGCAACGTTGATTTTCAGATACAAGGAAAACCTGGCTTCTAAGATGATATAATAGAAGTCTAGTACTATCAACTTTGGAAATAAGAATGGCTCAAAGGTTTTGTTAGCTGATACCTGCAGGGTCTAGATAGAAGCTTTTGTTTAGCTTCTCCTTTCATGTTGAATTTTTTGTATAGAACTTTAAACTCCCAAATATTATGTTATATATAAACATAGATTATTAAATGAAATGACAATGTAAGTAAGTTTAATTTTGTGAATGAACTGAGTAGTTTTGATCTTTGGGAATACGTATGTTATGTATGATGCCATAATAAGTTGATGTGATTGCTTTAACATGCCATTTCATAGCGTATGTTCTTGAATTTCCTTTGGATGTTCAGCATATGCTTTTTGGAAGTAGTATGTTATAAAATTGGTGGTGCTAGATGAAGGAATCTAGTGTGCTTGAGTGCACAATGGACACTAAGGTGTACCATGAGTTTTAGCACGCCATAATGCATCTTCTTATGCATGCACTTAGAGTGCAAGTTCAGTGTGTCCATATAGTTATATGAATTCAGCCAAGAAAGGATGAATTTGGCTAAGAGGTTGAATTTGGCCAATGGGAAAGATTCATCATATACCTTGTCTTAGAATTAACATACATGACACCCTTTCACCAAGGTATGTGTACTTTGGATGAAAGAATGTGTTGTTTCAACCAATGGTTGTGACCTTTCGGCCAAAAAGGGGTTCATGTATAAGAATGAATGGTCATGAGTGTACCATCATGACTTTAAGTGAAGATCTGTGCTAAAGGATGTGTTTCTTGGCCAAGAGTCATGATGTTTGGGTAAGAGATGTAACTCTTGGAATAGTCATAACCCTTTGCCAAACGATGTGTCCCTTGGTCAAGAGTCATGATGTTTCACCAAGAGACATAACTGTTGGAAGAGTCATGATGTTTCGCCAAGGGATATAACTCTTGGAAGAGTCATGACTCTTCAAAGGCACATTTTGGTGGCCTATAAAAGGGAATTTTGTAGCTCCTTTGAGAGAGTTTTTTCGTTGGTTGAATACTACACCCTTCTCCCCATCTTTGATCCAGAAACACTCCCTTATTTCAAGTCTTCATGTGTGGAAGCACTCTCCCATAAAATAGCTATTAAGCTTATTAAGAGCATTGTAGGTGAACCATAAGGATTACTACTTTCCTAAGTTAGCAACTCTTTTGACCTTAGTGCATTGTGAAGAGATCGATCTATGCCATTCATTCCAACCATGACGAGTTGGAGAAGAAGGAGAATCCATAGTGGATCTCCACAAGGGAGTCGAAACATCAAGAATACAAGGAGTTATTTTGCTAAGTTTCAATTTGGTATATCATCGTACCCTTCTTAGTGACACTAGTAGGATCTTGTATGCTTATGAAATCATGAGATTTCTTGTTTGAGTGATAATCTAAAATTAACACCAACTTCCTTTTTTCTCTTTTTGCAGAGTTGTTGAGCCCTCCTTTCCCTTCAAGTCCCCTTCCCTTTTGCATATTCATCTCCTTTACTTCTTCTTATTTAATTTCGGCACCCTATTTTCCCTTTTGATTCTTTGAGAATTTTATTCTAGGATTTTAATCTTGGTTGCCACTTGGTTTGATTGCTTCTTGTTTTGAATAAGTATACTATAGAAAGCAAGTTGAGTGGTCAAAGGCAAGAGTTTTTTTATTATAGAAAAGCCAATTTTTGTGTGATAAACAAGTTGTTTGGCATCTGTTGAGTTCCTACATGTGAGTTTGAGTGGCAAGGCCCATATAGTTTTTTGTTCACTAAGAGGTCTATATTGTTTTTTTGTTCACTAACATTTTGCAGTTCATAAACATGTCTTAAGAAGATGAACCACATGAACAAGATATCAAAGTCTTTATGAAGGCTGTAAAAGATCAGTTTTGAAGGTTGAATGCTAGGTTGGATAAAATCCAATCCACATCAAACTCCAAAGGTCCTAGAAGGACGTTCGATGAAAAAGATGAAGATGAGCAATCCAAGGATGAAGGCCCAAAATTAGGAGAGGCAAACAAACTCTTGACATCATAAAATTGAAAATCCCTTCTTTTCAAGGGAAAAATGATCTTGAATTTTATTAGAGTAGGAAAGGAAAATAGAAAATATATTTGTGATTATGCTAGTATTTGGTGGGATAAATTGCAGGTAGTTAGAAGGCGGAATCTTAAAAGACCAATCCGCACATGGCAAGAAATGAAATCCATCATGAGAAAGCGCTTTTTCCCAAGTCATTACTATCGAGACTTGTTCAAGTGACTGCAAACATTGAGGCAAGGATCCATGAGTGCTCAAGAGTACCTCCAAGAGATAGAGATCATCATGATTAGGATCATCATAGTAGAAAAGAAATTAAAGATCCAAAATGGTGGTAAATCAAGTTCTTAGAAGAAAAGCTTAAAGGAGTCCAAAAATTCCTTCAAATCCAAGGGAGACATCAGGCTAAAGTAGGAAAGTAGGCTTAAATTCTCTATTCCAAATCCTAAAGGTAAAAATGACTCTAAACCCTCTTCTTCTTCTACTCCTTCTAAAGTTATGTGCTTTAAATGTCAAGGTTTTGGTCATATCGCTTCTCAATACCCTAACAAAAGAACTATGATTTTACTTGAGAATGGTGATGCTACTAGTGAAAGTAGTGATAGTGATGATTTTGATGATATGCCTCCATTGATGGACGCTTTCGATGTTGATTGTGATATTGAGGTTGGTGACACCCTTGTGGCTAGTTATTTGATCGCAGGTTTATGTATTATAAGTTTTATTATTTTTAACCTTGATAATACAGTAAGCGCAAGGGTCGTTCGTGTAGTACCTAAGGTATCGATCTCATAAGGAGGAGTAATTTAATCCTAAAATCTAAGGTCAGAAGCTATTAAACAGATTTTTAATAGACAATAAATTTAAACAAGAGAACTAAATAAATCAAACAAACCAAATCAAATAACAAAACAATAATTGAAAATTAACACTTGACGAAAACCATCAAAACAACGATTAACAATTTCAAATTAAAATTGAATAACAATTAATGGAAATTGATTGATTTGTTAAATAATGATAGCACACCCTAGAATTCAACCTAGTGAATTAACCAAAAGAGAGAAAGGGAAAATTATCTATCTTTACTGCCAACCTAACCGATTACGATTTATCTAATTGATGGTTCTAGATGATCCTAGGGTCAATTACTCTCTCTCAAGTTATAATTGAACCCTAAAGTATAAACCCTAATTAGATTATAGGAAGTTGTAATCTCTCAATTAACAATCGATCCAAGACCTAATTAGTTATTAAGTTCTCTAATAAACAATTGGAAACCTATATATGATCTCTCTATATAAGATTTATCAACCTGATTTAATTCTAAATCTATTAAATTACCTAACTCTCATTAGCCCAATTTAATCATTTTTCTCAATTCACCCTCTCAGTTTATTATCGAGATATAAAGTGTAGAATTAAACCATAATTAATTCAATAAACACATAAAATAATCATATTTCATTAAATAAAAAATAATATTATAAAGGTCAGTATAGAACATCAATCATAACTCAACTCTATCATCAAACTATATATCCTAATTCTAAAGTCAAAGAAAACTAAAATACATAGGAAATAGAACTCAAATAGATGATGGGAGGCCGCGAATTTGGAAAGCTTCTTATTCCAAGAAGCAGGTTGAGTCTGCGTTGTCCTCCTCTTCTCTCTTCCTTTGTCTCTTTTTCGATCTCTCAAAGTTCTCTCCTTTAGGGTTTCGTTGTTGTCGCTAATCAAAAGCTCTTCTTCTCTATTCTTTGTGTTCCTTAAATACCTTGGAATCCCTAGGGTTCATTCTGGGTCGAAATGGTCCTAAAAGTTCCTTGAAATGTGACATTTTCACCTATTTTTGTGTCTACCTAACACAGGCCCTGATCGTGGCCTTGCCTGCCATGACCGTGGCCAAAGTGCCATGATCATGGCCTAGTGGCTCACATCATTTTGTCACAATTGTGCCACAATCGTGGGTCGTGGTTTCGGCTTGAAAGTCTCCGAAATTTCTCTGTTCTTTTCCGTTGACCCTGAAACACTATCAAACACATCAAGGTACCTCAAAAACATAACATTTAAGCTCAAAGACTTATACTAACCTATAAAAACACTTAAACACATTAAGTAACACAATTCTAACCTAATCACACACTGAACACTCAAATTAACACTAAATACATAATAAATTAAACCCTAAAACGTGATGCCAATCATACCTATCAGTGTGATCTTAATATCCAACCAAAAGAAGATCTTGAAGAAGAGCATGCGAGCACATCTTTCATACAAGGAGTATTATTAACAAAAAATTTTGTAGTATGATAATAGATGGTGGAAGTTTTTACTTGTTGACAATCTAATTGCCTACGTTGAAACATCTTAGACCATATAAATTGCAATGACTTAATGATTGTGGTGAGGTGAAAGTCACTAAACAAGTGATGGTTGAATTTTCTATTGGCAATTATCATGATGAGATTTTATGTGATGTTGCACCTATGTATGCTAGACATGTTTTGCTTGGTAGGCCATGACAATTTGATAGAAAAGCTAGGTATGATGGATACAAATTTTTTGTTCTTTTCTTTTCTATGGTAAAAATATTATGCTAAAACCTCTTAGGCCCATTCAAGCTTATGATGATCAAGTGAGGATAAAGAAAGAATGCAAATTGAGAGCAAAAGAAAAGAAAAAGAGAGAGATCGAAAAGAAAGAAAAGGAGAGAGAAAAATAAAAGGAGTGGGAAAATTAAAGAAAAGGGAGTGACTTTATTTGCTGGAAAAAGTGAGATCAAGAGAGCTTTAAAATGTTAAAAATCTTATATACTTTTTATATAAAGATGTTTTCCTAACTATTAATGAGCTTGATCCATCTTTGTTGTTTAGTGTTTTTTCTTTGTTGCAGGACTTCAGTAACTTATTTCTAGAGGAGATTCCCAATAGATTGCCCCCTTTGAGAGGCATTGAGCACCATATAGACTTCCTTCCTAGAGCTTCAATTCTGAATAGGCCTACATATAAAGCCAATCCAAAAGAAACTAAAGAGATCCAAAGACAAGTTGAAGAGCTTATAAAAAAGGGCTTTGTGAGAGAAAGCTTGAGCCTATGTATTGTGCTGGTTATACTAGTTCCTAAGAAAGATGGCAAATGGAGAATGTGTGTTAATTGCAGAGCTATCAATAAAATCATGATGAAATATCGTTACCCTATCCCTTGTTTAGATGATATGCTTGATGAGTTACATGGTGCTTATATATTTTCTAAAATTGATCTTAAAAGTGGGTATCATCAAATTCGCATGACAAAGGGTGATAAGTGGAAAACTGCTTTCAAAACTAAGTTTGGGTTGTATAAGTGGTTATTTATTCCTTTTGGCTTGACTAATGCACGTAGTGTTTTCACGAGTTCGATTAATCATGTGTTTCGCTTTTTTACTAGAAAGTATATGGTTGTCTATTTTGATGATATTCTAGTGTATTTTAGGAGTTTATATGATCATGTGAAACACTTGCATGAAGTGTTTGGACTATCAAGAGAGAATAAGCTTTATGCCAATTTAAAAAAATGTTCCTTTTGCATAGATACTATTGTGTTTCTTGGTTTTATTGTAGGTGCTAAAGGACTTCAAGTTGATAAAGAGAAAGTAAAGGCAATTAGAGAAAACCAACTCCCAAGAATGCGAATGAAGTTTAAAGCTTCCATGGCTTGGCAAGCTTCTATAGGAGATTTGTGAAGGACTTCTTTGCTATTACTACCCAATGAATTGGTAAAAAAGAATGTGATTTTTAAATGGGGTGATTCACAAGAGGTTGCTTTTAACACCTTGAAAGAAAATTTGACCAAAGCTCCTCTCCTTATTCTTCCTGATTTTTCTAAAGTTTTTTAGGTTGAAAGTGATGCTTATGGAATAGGCATTGGTGTTGTTTTAATGCATGATTCTAACCCCGTTGCTTATTTTAGTGAAAAACTAAGTGGTATTGCTTTAAACTACTCTTAGCAAGATGGCTCGCTTTATTGCTTGTTCTAAAACCAATGATGTTATTCATGTTGCTAACTTGTTCTTTAAAAGGTTGTAAGATTGCATGGGTTGCCAATGACTATTGTGAGTGATAGAGATGTGAAATTTCTTAGTCACTTTTGGAGAACTCCATAGAATAAGCTTAGCGCTAAACTCTTGTTTTCTACTATTGGACATCCTCAAACGAATGGTCAAACTGAAATGGTAAATAGAACTTTGACTACATTGTTGCGTGCGATCATCCAAAAGAACTTAAAGAATTGGAAAAAGTATCTCCCACACTTTGAGTTTGCTTATAATTGTGTAGTCATTCTTCTACTTAATTTTCTCCTTTTGAGATTGTTTATGGGTTTAATCCTTTGACTCCTTTAGAAATTCTTTCGTTGCCTTCTAATGAGTTTACTAACCTTGATGGTGTGAAAAAGGCAAAATTTGTGCAGGACTTGCATGTTAAAGTTAAAGTCAACATTTTGAGGAGAAATAAACAATATGTAAAGCAAGCCAATAAAGGCTGAAGGCGTCTTGTATTTGAACCTGGTGATTGGGTTTTGGTGCACTTGAGAAAGGAGGAGTTTCCAGAACAAAGGAAATCTAAGTTATAGCCAAAAGGAGATGGTCCATTTCAAGTTTTAGAAAGGATTAATGATAATGCTTATAAAATTAATTTGCTAGCTCCTATGGTAATGTTAGTACTACATTTAATGTATCTAACTTATCCCTCTTTGATGTTGCAGATGTGAGGATGAATCCTTTTGAGGAGGGAGAGAATGATGGGGAATCATGGGCATGTGAAAAACAAAAAAGAGAAGCATACATAGTGTGATTTGCCTCAAGGAAGCTTGGGACATGACTTGCATGGACATAAGCTAGCAAAGGAAGCTTAAGAGCAGAAATTGAATTAGATTTGAAGTTTGAATGTACAGTGTAAGGGGCTGAACGAAATTCCCATATCAAAGGCCCAATATTCAATTCTAATGTTCCTAAAGATCCATTACAAGATGTTGGAGGCCCAATGATGTGAGCTAGGACCAAAGCAATGAAGCAAGCATTGAATTGTTTTATCCAAGACCTTCAAGAGATAGAGCCCATGTTGTTGAGTCAAATTGCATCTCATAAAGGTTCAGGAGGCATTGTCTTACTTCTTAAAGCCCATCATGAAATGTCTGAAGGCCCACATTGAGTCCAATTGGAAAAAGTATGTAAAATACTATATGACAACCATGCGCCAGTTAAAAATAAGGAGAAGGATGTGATCTATAAGGTCTAATACGTTCAGATCATGATTTAATCAATGGTTCATTCGCATGGTTTACTTTCTCCTTTACCCGTCGCTTCTCATCCTTGGGTTGATATATCTACGGACTTTGTGCTTAGATTCCCTAGATCATCTAATAGAAAGGATAACAGCTTTGTGGTGGTTGATCGATTTATCGCGATGGCTCGCTTTATTGCTTGTTCTAAAACCAATGATGTTATTCATGTTGCTAACTTGTTCTTTAAAGAGGTTGTAAGATTGCATGGGTTGCCAATGGCTATTGTGAGTAATAGAGATACAAAATTTCTTAGTCACTTTTGGAGAACTCTATGGAATAAGCTTGGCACTAAAGTCTTGTTTTCTATTGTTACACATCCTCAAACGGATGGTCAAACTAAAATGGTAAATAGAACTTTCACTACATTGTTGCGTACGATCATCCAAAAGAACTTAAAGAATTGGGGAAAGTGTCTACCAACACTTTTAGTTTGCTTATAATTGTGCTAGTCATTCTTCTACTCAATTTTCTCCTTTTGAGATTGTTTATGGGTTTAATCCTTTGACTCCTTTAGAAATTCTTCCATTGCCTTCTAATGAGTTTACTAACCTTTATGGTATCAAAAAGGCTAAATTTGTGCAGGAGTTGCATGCCAAAGTTAAAGTCAACATTTTGAGGAGAAATAAACAATATGTAAAGCAAGCCAATAAAGGCTAAAGGCATGTTGTATTTGAACTTGGTAATTGGGTTTAGGTGCACTTGAGAAAAGAGAAGTTTCCAGAACAAAGGAAATCTAAGTTATAGTCAAAAGGAGATGGCCCCTTTCATGTTTTAGAAAGGATTAATGATAATGCTTATAAAAATAGATTTGCTTGCTCCTATGGTAATGTTAGTACTACATTTAATGTATCTGACTTATCCCTCTTTGATGTTGCACATTTGAGGACGAATCCTTTTGAAGAGGGAGGGAAAGATGGAGAACCATAGGCATGTGACAAAAAAGAGAAGCATACGTGGTGAGCTTCGCCTCAAGGAAGCTTGGGACACTTGCATGGACATAAGCTGTCAAAGGAAGCTTAAGAGCATAAATTGGATCAGATTTGAAGTTTCAATGTGCAAGGTAAGGGGCTGAACAAAATTCCCATGTCAAAGGCACAATATTCAAGTGTAATGTTCCTAAAGATCCATTACAAGATGTTGGAGGCTCAATAACGTGAGCTAGGGCCAAAGAAACGAAGCAAGCATTGAATTTTTTGATCCAAGACCTTCAAGAGATAGAATCCATGTTGTTGAGTCAAATTGCATCTCAAAAAGGTCTAAGAGGCACTGTCTTACTGCTCGAAGCCCACATGAAGTGTCCAAAGGCCCATATTAAGTCTAATTGGAAGAACAACGTAAAATACCATGTGACAACTATATGCCACTTAAAAATAAGGAGAAGGACGTGATCTATAAGCTCCAATATGTTCAGGTCATGTTTTAATCTATGGTTCATTCACATGGTTTACTTTCTCCCTTACCCGGAGCCTCTCATCCTTAGGTTTATATATCTATGGACTTTGTGCTTAGATTTCCTAGATCATCTAATAGAAAGGATAACAGCTTTTTGGTGGTTGGTAGATTTAGCAAGATGGCTAACTTTATTGCTTGTTCTAAAACCAATGATATTATTCATGTCGCTAACTTGTTCTTTAAAGAGGATGTAAGATTGCATGGGTTGCCAAAGACTATTGTGAGTGATAAAGATGCGAAATTTCTAAGTCACTTTTGGAGAACTCTATGGAATAAGCTTGGCACTAAACTCTTGTTTTCTACTATTG
>JANZXR010344130.1:0-23736 GCA_027575705.1 Erythroxylum echinodendron
ATATACAAGGCGACTTGTCAGTATCGTAAAGGCATAAGGCGCCTTACACAATGAACAAGGCGACTTACCCTTACAGTCTGGTTCTTTAATCTTAGCCTTTAGCTAGTTGAACATACTTCATTAATTTATTATTCTCAAACCTGTCCTAGCAAGTATTGGTTGTAAAATAACAACAAACTATATTAATCCTGGTTTTCCTTTAGGTCGTGTTTAATTAAGAGAAGCTCGTTAATTAAACCTAGCCACCGAACAACCTACGATACAATCTCTAGATTTAATTAAACAACCACATTATGAATTAGGAAAACATACCAATCTAAGCAACAATCACATATGCTCGGGTCATTTAACCTAAGTTATGCTATCCCTAATAATTACAAACTATTAGTTGCTACAAATGAATCTCAAATATAACAACTACAAATTATATTGAAATTCTAGCTATGGGTTCATACATAATTAATCTAACAATAATAAGAATGTGATCATTCATACAAAAAAAACCAAATCCATACATACAATCAATTCCTAAAGAGAGAAAGAATGCTTAACCAGGTTCGGGGGCATTGATGTCATCTTCGAATCGGCGTCAGGAAGTTAACTCTCCATGGGTCTCCAACATTGTTAAGCTTTGCATCTTCTTCTCATCTTCTCCTGAAGTTTCCCTCTTTTCCTAATCGAAAACACCAAAATCTTCATATTCCTTAGCTGTCACATCTTCTATCCATTTATATTAAAGATTTAGGATTAAATGGAATAGCTACCCCTTCTTACGCTCATAACTGGCTTCTTATGTTAGTGAGAAGGGCCTCATAGGTGTGACATGGTTTGGCACACCTATGAAAAGCTTCTTATAGTTATGAGAGGTATCTTATGGCCATGAGAAGCATTGGATGGGTATGAGAGAATGTCTCACACCTATGCAGCCTTATGTAGGATGTGAGTAGCTTTCTTCACTCTTTACTCTTCACTTTTCATGTTCTCATATTCTTCATATTTTGGTCTTCTTCTTCTTGATCCATGAAGACAAGTGAGTGCGATTCTTCTGAAAACCACCCAAAATAGTGCTTTTGACTCACTTTAGCTTTTTCACTTCCGAATTGTACCTAAAGCCATATACGAACTAAAGTGAGTACCTAAAGCCATATTAGAAGCGTTTCTAACTTTTTGTCTAAAAATAATACCAATAATACCTTGGAGAAATATTAAAATTTGGTGGTTAAATTATGGGTTTAGAAGTTAGCTAGTCTGTTATCTTCTTTAGCATGCATCATCAAAATTGAATTTCACTTCTTTTTATAGCATTCTATATACTACTACTACTACTACTACTACTACTACTACTACTACTACTACTCTAACTACTATTACTACTAATGTTGCTGCTGCTACTACTACTACTACTACTACTACTACTACTGTCCTACTACTCCTCCTCCTCCTACAACTACTCCTCCTCCTCCTCTTATTATTATTTTTTCTCTCTCTAGCTCTCTCTATCTCTAGCTCTCTCTCTCGCTTTCTTTCTTTTCAAATGGGTCTACTAGTTAAGGGAAAGTCTATGTACCATTAGACCTCCCTAAATCTCGCATATCAGCAGGATTCATACTGGGTGTTGTTGTTGTACTTCTAGGGGATACAATATATCCTAAAATAATACCTTGAATATCCATGAAGTGGCATTTTACATAATTAAGAGTAACGTTTTTCTCTATACATCTTTGATGCACCTTGGTTAAATTAACCAAAAATTCATTAAAGAACCACTATAGATGGTGAAATCACCTATGAATACTTTAATAAATCAGTCCAAAAAATCCGATAAGATACCGTACATATTTGGAAGATGGAAGGTGCATTACAAAGTCTAAATGATATTTGATAATGAGAAAAAAGTACCAAATAGTTATGTAAACCTGAATAACTACCAAGTTAACAAAATTGAGAGCAACCAGCCAAACGTTCTAACATTTGATCTATAATGGAAGTAGAAAATGTTCTTTTGTAGTTGCAACGTTTTACATCCTATAATTTATACAAACCTTTTATCCATTTTGAATACAAGTGGGAATTATCTCACTATTATCATCCTTGATCACATTTATACTTGATTTCTTTGGAATGAAATGACTAAGAGTTACCTATTTCCTATCAAAGATTAGGTGGATCATACTTACATTAAAAAGTTTCCAAATCTCTTTTTTCTCGACTTCTATCATTCGTAAACTTAATTTGCACTAAGTGTCTCTCAAAGTTTTTCGGCCTCCTTCCATTAATATTCTATACATATAAGTGGATGGAATTAATCTTTTAAATATCAAATATAGTCTAACCTATAGCCTCATTACATTTTCTAAGCATACCACTTAACTTTTCCTCCTCTAAAGTTATGCATTTGTTTGAGATTATCACATAAAAGGTTTCACTATCTTTAAAAAACATACTTTAAATGACTGAGAAAAGGTTTCAATTCCAATTTTTTTGCCAGCAAAATAGAAGGAAGAAGTTTTTCATGAGATTATACTAATTCAATGTTGACAACAACATAACTTATATGTTTAAGTGGTTTTAGCTTCAAGATTACATCTTGAATATCAAAGTGAATAATAAAATCTTTCTCAAAATTATATAAAAATTTCATCATGAGGTTGTTCCCAAGTATGACTTTTAGATTGTTATCATCATTTAACATAATCAACTCATGCAGTGAAGGAACAAGAACATATATAATAGAGACAGATGATACATCACATAGGTATCTTATGTCATTACATATATTAAATTTAATGATTTCTCCATCAAATTCTATGCTTTAGTGCACCACCATGCACATTAATATATATTTTAGATGTCTTGAAAAATGACCTTCCTTATAAAAAATATATAGAGTTAGAAAAATTACCGATATTCATGGCAGGCATATAAAAGAATGAAAAACCAATTCATTAACTTACACTAAAATATCCTCTAAGATCCATATAAGTTACGCAGTAATCTATCGACAAGTTGGGTGACCACACCTATCTCTTTTAGTGGACCGAAATTCAAAGATTTGTAAATAAAAAAAAAGGAAAAAGTAATTGAAACACACAAATCACACATGGCTTTATTAAATTTAACATTTACAATTATACTAGGATAGTGAATGCACCTGGATCTTTGTATTTAATGGAAATTTCCTTTAGGAAATTGCTAACACATTCTCCTTTATACTCACCTTTTCATTAACTTTCAATTTACCATTATTGGTGTATAGTTATTTCAGAAAATTTGTATAGCAAGGTACTTATTTTATTGAATTAATTAAAGGAATTTTTATATTAACCTTATAAGAGTTGTCAATAATTTCCATCTTGTCACCATTTTTATTAGATTTGGAAATATCTTTTTTAGTAGGGAAGAATATAATCTAGCTGGAATATTGAAAAATTCAAAATGGTTAATCGACATGCCCTTACCATTTAGATGCATCTAGTCTAACAATATTGCCTCAATAAATATAACAAAACAAGTTCTAAAACAATAAAATTATATGAGAATCACTTAATTTAGAAAATGGAGTGTAAAATAATGAATGCTTAAAGGCTCAAATTCTTATAATGTCAGTTAATATGTATTGGATCCTTTTGCATTTTTCATCTAAATCAATCATAAAAGATAATTTCTCAATGTTTCGTAGGTGATGACTTAATTAGTTATGCTAATTTCCCTATTAAATTTCAATCTAAATTAATTATTCATGGAAAATTGAATAATTTTAAGACAAAATTTAAAATAGTTGAGACCTCTAAATAGATAAGTTGATAATCAAGAACTAAAGAAAGCTTAATAAAAATTTAGCCAAATCATAAAAGAATATATAAAACAAGAGAAAATCATAAGAAAAAGTTAAAACATTAAACTACCCTCCCATATATATACCTATTTCAAGCGTTATCCTCAATGTATCAAAATCAGTACTTAACAATTTCAACAAAAGTAAAGATTAATAAAAACAGTTTCCCTTGAAAAAGTTAAGCATGGCTGATACATTTCCTACACATTTGGTGGTGAGATGGCAGGCCTTATATGAAATATGCATGCTTTAGCATTTGTTGATTAAATTGGTTGTTTCTTTAGCTAGTAAAATCTTTTTATTCTAGTTAAGTAGCCTTTAATATAAGTAATTATATATATTTATTCAATCTTAAAAATTATGTTATTCTTTTCATTCTAAATGATGTAAATGGAGTAACTGAAAGATGAAGAAGATGTTTTATCCTTTAGTTTGATGATGCTTTTTTTGAACCTATTCCATTATTTTAATTCAGTTAATTTCATTAAAGTGCATATTTCCAAGGGATTGGAGCTTGTACCATACCTGATAAGTAAATTGATAGTGAAAGAATAAGTGGATATGAGTCTCTGTCTGAATTCCAAAGGAATAAAGTTGGGTTGATGGAGGAGATAAAGTTGGATTTATCTTTGGTTTTTAGCCTTTTCTTTATTGCTAACCATAAAATGAAGGCTACTTTTAGATGATTACTGGGGAATCATACCAACTTGTGTTGAGTAAATTTTGAAAGACTATTTATGAATAGTTATATACAAGTTTTTTTGGTAAATCTCTAGATATAACTTTACCTTTATTCTTTACATTGGGTTATAATATGGTAAACTACTCATCATTAAAGAGAATCTTTAGGTGCTCGAGGGAGTCCAACTTCAAATGTTCTCTTTAGTCCTTAATTATAATTAAAACTCTACTACAATTTGGTAGGCTAGTCATTAGTTTCATAGAGTTAGGAAGCAAGTAAAAGGGACGTCGTGGGTGCCAGTTATCAAACCAAAACCATATACTCATCTCCATTTCCTATGATGCTATCAATGCTAGGAATTATAATGTTCTTCATATATATTATTTACTTTAAAAACTATAAGGTATAATTCTTGATTTTAGTTATCTACAAGCTTTTCTCTTTTAAGAATAGTATGTGAACCCATTGAAACTAAAGGGAATCTTGGTCTATCAATATCTTCCACATCCTCTTTATAAACAATAATTTATTCTTATTTTGGAATGAGTTTATTCCTATATCACCGTTTTCTTTGTCCAATATATCTCTAACCATTTGATCTTATCTTTAGTTAAGTCATTTCTATCATAAAAAGTTCATATGAAGTTCTTAATAATTCTTTCAATGGCCTTGATTAACTTCAGTTGAAGATAAAGATGTGAACTCAAGTTGATGTGTAAGTAATAAACATTTACTGGTTCATTTTAATCTCTTTGCAAAGATAATAAAATTGTCTTATAATTCCCTAACCTTTTATATATAGCATTAAAAAGTGTTTAGCATTTTATAAAGTTGATTTTAGTAGTAGAAATAGGGATACTAAGATCCTCAAAGTAGGCAAATAAAACTTAATTCTTATAAGCTAAAATATTTATTTGACTAGCTCAAATAGACCTACAGATGCATATATATTGCTTTTATTATAGTTTATTGTTAAATTTAAAATACTAATAAAGGTATGGAGGGAGCTTATTAAAATATTAATTAATTCTATGTTTTCCTTGTTGAAATATAAAAGCTCATCTACAAATGAAAGATAAAAAGTTTGAGCTTTTTTTCGACTTAAGAGGAAACTAAAGTTCCCATTATGCTTAACCCTCTTAGTAATCATTCTGGTTAGTGCCTTTATATATATGGTGAAGAAATAAGGGACTAAGGTTTTGGCAATCTCCTTGAGAAAATTTTCTTTAATTAAAAACTCTAAGATAGTGTAACTAACCTTTGTCACCCACTAATCTCCATGACTTCTTGATTGTTGTGGTTATAAAACTATCCTCTAAGATAGTAACAGGAGAATGAAAAGGTTCAACTTGATAAGGTTTAAGGGAAGGTGGTGTGCTATCATCATTCATGACTTGTTGAACACTAATTGTAATAAGTTATTGTGAGGTTCAATTAGTAGAGAATAGTGGCCTTGGTATCTCAATTTTGAGGCTCAACTGAGTTATAACCTCCTTACTAAGTAGTTGTTATTGCTTAAAGATTATTAATTATAGCTTTGTTATTGTTTCTTAGCAAATATATCAACCTGAGGGTTATTGAGAATCTTTAACTATAATTCCTTTTTGACGATCATTAGAGCTATTACTCCCTATAATCTCATTATAATCTCCTTTTTAGAACTTTTTATCAATAAGTCTCCACTGTTTCTATTGATCTTTTAAGGAGGGCTTCCATTAGTGGTTATATGATTGACTTATTTTTGAGTTAGTACTTATTGTAATAGCTGCAAGTGAATGGCATAGTTGTAGCTAGTACTGGTAAGTACATAATCCTACAAAGACAATGATTATTGTTAATTCCTTTTTCCTATTATCTAGCCTACAGTTTGGTTTTCTATTTTTAATAAAAGAAAATAAAACTAAATCAAGTAAAATAAGATTGGCAATGATATTGAACAAAGAATTAAGAATTCACATAGAAAATTCCCGTTATCAATAATTAGTATCTAGGTTTCAAATCCCCCTAAACCCTTAATAGATTAATCTTTCATTACTTAATTGTTTTATTGATTACTGGACCGTGGAGATTCGTAGGGTATGCTAATAGTTGACCTTGAGTCTACTAACAAGTGATTCTAATATTTGCAACTAAATTATTTAAGTTAAAGTTTATATGATCACTTTACCGATTTGTGAATCTCTCTATTAGGTTTAACCTTAATATGGAGATTTATGTCATATTATCTCTAGAGTTGCACTCAACTCCTTCCAATTATGGAAGATCTATTCATCAATAGGATTTCTCAATCTCTTTGTAAGAAATCAGATCATGATATAATATTCCTGGGTTTATTAGAATATATATTAACATGTAACTGAATCACATTAGATCAATCAAAACAATTGTATTAGTAAAAGAATCAAAACATATTGAAGTATCAACATAGGGTTCATCTAACCTAAACGCTAACAAGATGTTTAGTTACACCTCATCGAACATAAAATTAACATACACTGAAAGAAAAATGAATTGAAACAATGGGTTCATAATTCTGAATCTCCCTAGTTGTCTTCTATCAAATATTCTTACGATGTAGAGTTTTGATTTTGTATTCTGATGGATCTTTAAATGATTTTTTTACGTTTTCCATTTCTACGAATCAAAATCTCCCCTTGAGAATGACCTTTATGTCTGGAATCACCTCCCTCCATTTGGTTCCACTTCAAGTATCTATTCACTTCCTTTATATAAAATTCTTTTGGTCGATGCATGGTCTGATGCACGACTGCATAGCCTTGGAGATGTGCACGGTGTGATGCATAACTATACATCACTTTTGTGTATTGAATCTTCATTTTATACTATGTTTTTGTCCAAATTCTTCTCCTTTAAGTCCATGAAGGCAATTATACTCTGTATACAAACTTGGAAGGCATTAAGTACAAAATGTATGATATTAAATATATTAAGAAAAGATCCATCAAATATGAGGTGTAAATATGATCAATTATTCATCTATAAAACATCCCCACACTTAAGGTTTTGCTTGTCCTCAAGCAAACTAAAATCAAAATTATGAATCTTACAATGTCAATCCATCATCAATCTCAATCTGTTAGTTTATATTAAACATCATCATATCCTGTTGAATCAAATTATTATACAATTAGAGTAAAGCTATCATAAAATTAACTTTTCTAAGCAATATTAATAATAATTACATCAACAATTGCATTGAAATAAAAAACATATATCTTCACACCATAACCAACATTTCACTTAATGCACTTAAGTATTTAGGGTGAAAAGTATCAAAATTCTCAATTAGTACATAGTAAAATTCTTACCATAGGCTTATAATAAAATCACATCTCCACCACTTATGTATGAACTAGAAACAAAAATCAAAAGGTCTTTGTATATGTTGTAATAGGGTTTAGGTATGGTATGATTGGGATAATAAAAAGGGGTGTTAAATGAAGGAAATTTACTAAAAAACATTATAATGAAACTTATTCACAATATATAGGTCCTTTCATTGCAAAACTAATGGTATTATATGCTTTTCTTTTCTTCTTTTTTTATAAATATGCTCAATTTTTGTTTCTCTTTTTTTACAATAATTTTGAGCATTTAGTACCATAATAACAAACTTATTAGATCTTTCAAAAATTTCAAGTCTCAATAAATAGACATTGTAAATAACCTTCAAGGTTCAAAACAATAAAAAAATCTTAAAAAAAAAGGATAAAGGTTAAACATTTAGGTTAATAGCAATATAAAAGGCTAAGGCTCAATTTGGTTATTTAAAGGTGTGGTAACTTTCAAAGAAATTGACTAAAGTAGGTTGTTAAATCTAAGTGTCTTCATCATGTCAGTGTTTTTAATTTAACAAATGTGGTTTTAATATGCATAATAAAAGCAAGTTTTAGAATCATCGTACTACATAATGATAACGCATATGAAGGAATAATAAGAGATTTTAAAATTTTTGAAATTATGCTCTCAGGCTCAAAATCTTATGAAAACGAAAGGTGTATATGTGTATAAATATTATGTAATTTCATTCAACTTGATCATCTAAATGATTACTAAAAATATGATTTAGAAAAGCAATTTTATTCTAACCATCATACTTTTGCATGGTAATTCAATCATTATTCAACAATGAAACATAATATTGATGGACATATTTTAAAAACTTCATAATATCAGTTAATAAGATTCATCTTATAATAAGCTCAAAAAAATTGTTAAAAATTGATAAGCTTGAAAAAAATCATTAAAATTTATTAAACCCATCCCCACACTTAAAGTTGTGCATTGTCCCTAATATAAGTACAAGTGAGAGGATTTTTTTGGTACTTTTTTGATTGTGTTGAGTTCCTGATTTGAAATCCATCCAATAGTGAACTATATGCTTGCAAAATATGAAAGAAAAGGATAAAAAGAATAAGAGAAATAAGGATAACATAAAATAACATGAAATAAAATCACACGAAATAGAATCAAAACGAAATTAAACTAAAACTTTTCCTAATTCATAAGTTACCTCTCATGCAACATTTGATTAAGCTTGACGTACCACCCTTTATGCTAAAGTTCATCCTGAATCAATAATTAATGACTTACTTCCACCTGTTTCTATACAAGCCATATGTTACAAGAAGATCAAAAAGACATAATGAATTAAATAAGTAAAATCAATTAACTGCAGTAATGTCAAATGAAAAATTGTTAATAAAATTATGAATAATGAAACTCCTTGAATCATCAGCTAACTCGAACAATTTGTACTTAAGGAAGTGTGAACCCTTCATAATTAAGGTCATTATTAACACCTCAATAATAGTTTCCTTACTTGGTTCCTAATTAAGGTCACCACTAACACCTCAGCAATAGTTTCCTTACTTTGTTCCTCCGTTAGTTCTTCCTCAAATACCTTTTTCCACTCTTCTTCTTTTTCTTTATGGACAAAGGTTTCTAGCTCATCTTTTGCAGTTACCTTCTACCACTCCCCTATTTTCCCTTCTTGGATTGAGGCTCCTTTGGGAAGCTCTTCTTGGAATGTCTCTTCATCCATAAAGCCAACCGTCATCTTTTCTTCACTCTGTTACGTTAATAGATTCAAATAGTATTCTGTATGATGCTTAAAATATTCAAGTGAATAAACCTTTTCTTTGAATTCAAGTCAGCTAGAATGTATTTCATTAATTTATCTATAATATTTTCCTCCTCTTCTTCTTTTACTGGGAACTCTTTTTCGTTACTAAGGATGATTACCATTTCACATTCTATAAGGTCTGCTTCAGTAACACTAAGAAAACTCCCTTACATCTTATCAGCTATTATCATCATCAATTGATCCATTCGATTAACCAAATTCTATATACGAGCCTCTATTTTTTAATGCTTCATGATTGATTCTTGAATGAAATTAGTCATTATATCTTCCAGAGTTGGCTCATTAACTAGAGGTGCATGGTGCTGTAAATATCTAGTTGGAGCGTAATTGTTCCATCCGTAGGCATAAGAGTTACTTCATTCTGAATTGTAATTATTCACATATAAGACACCTTAAGGTTGATTGTATATGCTCAGTCGCTCCCATATATATGTTGAAGCTTGACATTCATAATTGTAATAATAACTCCCACCAATGTCATAATATGGCCTAGATATTAGTTAAGCATCTAAAAACATGTCATAACACCTCTCTATCCCGTATGGTGATGTTGAAGATTGCAAAAATATATCCTAGCTTCCATAAAAGTGTCATCTGCTTCATCCTTCAATTATGTGTTATGGTTATAATAATGAACCATAAATCCTACAATAAACCATAAACTCAGGATTAAGTGAAGAAATTCAAAAGATAGTTAAATGAATAAGCAACAAATACAATACAAAAGGAAATAAATATAAAAGCTCAATTAAAAAATAAAAACATAAATAAAACAGAATAAAATAAAGTATAATAAAAAATAGAGTAATAAAATAGAGGTTTTCCTAATATCACTGTCCTCGGTAACGAGGCCAAAAACTTGCTTGAGTTATTTTTGGGTCAGTCAATATTGTAATAACAGCAAGTGCACAGTGTAGCTATAGCTAGTACCAGTAAGTATAGGTTGATCCCACGAAGACAGTGATTACTAGTAATTACCTTTTTCCTATTATCTAGCCTGCGGATTGATTTGGATTTTTAATAAAAGAAAACAAAACTAAAGCAAGCAAAATGAGATAGGAAATGATATTGAAAAGAGAATTAAGAATTTACTTAGAAAATTACCGATATCAATAATTAGTATCTAGGTTTTGAATCTCCTTAAACCCTTACAAATTGATCTTTTATTACTCAATTGTTTTATTGATTATTGAACCATAGAGATTCCTATGATATGCTAATGGTTGAATTTGAGTCTATTAGCAATTAATCCTAAGGTTTTCAACCAAATTACTCTAGTTAAAGTTTACAAGATTGCTTTACCAATTTTTGAATCCCTATATTAGGTTTGACCCTAATTTGGAAGATTTATGCCATCCTATCTTTGGTTGTGCAATCAACTCCTTAAGATTATAGAAGATCTATTCATCAATAGGATTTCTCAATCTCTATCTATAAAATCAGACATATCTAATATTCCCGAGTTTATTAAAACATATATTAACACATAATTGAATCGTAATAGATCAATCAAAAAAATTATATTAATAAAAGAATCAAAATATATTAAAGTAACATCATAAGGTTCATCTAACCTAAACACTAATAAGATGTTTAGCTACACATTATCGAACATGAAATTACACATACACTGAAAGAAAAACTAATTGAAAACAATGGGTTAGTAATTATAAATCTCCTTAATTGTCTTTTATAAAATATTGTTAGATGTAGTGGTTTGATCTTGTATTTCGATGGATCTTTAGATGATTTCTTTATGTTTTCCACTTCTCCGGATCAAAATCGCCCATTAAGAATGACCTCATGTCTGGAATCACCTCCCTCTGTTTACCCCCCCTTTAAATATATGTTCGCTTCCTTTTATATGAAAATTTGGGGTTTTGGTCAATGCATGGTCTTATGGATGGCTGTGTATCATATCGTGTATCATCAAATTGTTTAAAAATTGCAAAACTAGACAGTCTGGGAGATGTGCATAGCCTGGTGTACGACCATGAATTTTTGTGCGTTAATTCTTCACAATCTTTATTTTATGTGATGTTTTCATCCAAATTCTTCTAGTTTAAGTCCATGAAGGTAGCTATACTCTGTACACACACTTGGAGCGAATTAAGTACCAAATATATGATAAACGTATAATATATCAAGTAAAAATGCTTGAAATTTGAGGTATAAATATTATCAATTATGCATCTATCATTATACATAATGTTAAATTTTTTAGGTTATTTTCTTCATTTAATTTAATAATAGTGATGAAATCAAGTAAATCTTTCATTATTTTGATTTTAATCATTCCAAAGTATAGTTAATCCTCTTCATAGGAGAAACAATTTTATCTAAACAAATATATTTATCAAGGGAACTTGCTAGGTAAATCATACCCTTTTGTGGACTAGTATTTAAGTGGTACATTATGGAAGTTTACTCATATGTTTCAGCGTCAACCTTTGTAAATATAACCATATTATCCATCTTTGCACGAAAATTAGCTTGATATTGATGTATTAACAACTAACTTCTAATATCTTATGTATAATGTCTTTACAGTTAAATTGGAGAAGAACAAATCACCTTCATTGATAAGGACATTGTTTAAACTATTTTTCTTTCAGTTGTTTTACCATATCCTCATTATGGGATAAGTTGCTCTCTTATCCAAAAATAAGTCAACTATTACTAAATACCATATAGATACACCTACCTTGAGTATTTCAATAGATGGTGTAACAATGATGTTTCCATTGAATGGGGTAGAATGTACATATTTTAACTTGTCGAAAGGAGATTAATCTCCTACAACTTAAGACCAAGTGAGCTTGGTTTCCGAAGATGAAAGCCTAGTGATGTTTGCAAAATCTAAAGTAGGTTTGAAATGTGTGTTCTTATAGAGAGCAAAAAGATATAAAGAAGGCTTAGGACTATAAGGGTGATTGTATAAACAAAACAAGCTAAAGAAGAGGGAATAAAACCTAGTGTATTAGCTCCTAATAGGATGTTAGGTTGTTAAAGCTAGCTACAGCTAAGACATACAAGCTTTTGGTGATTTAGGAACCAAAGGAAATTGGAGAGTTACATCAAAGGAGGAATAGAGAGGTGTTAAAGTTATAGAATTCTAGAGTTCTATGCCATAAATGGTAAGGAACTTGACATTGCACAAGGCAAAAGTGATATTTGAATAAGATTAATGACTTCAAGAACTCATTTGGTTAGGTGAAATCATATATATAATTAGGAATATATAAATATAAGCATGCTCCTATTTTTTATCTGCATATTAATAAAAACCATTATGAAATAGTTTTACTAGAGTATATAAATTTATGGTGTAAAAGTCACTAAAATGCAACATCCCTTACAAAAAGTAAGAAACTTATGACAATGATTATAAAAGTTCATTACTTTCCAAATATACCTATTTTAATCTCAAACATTTCACATAACCGACACCAACAAATACTAAGGGGTTGTTTAGTTCTATTTATGTTTTCTTGTTATGGATTTCTTTCCATATTTTTTGTTTTTTGTTAAAAATAAAAATTATTTAGTTGAAATTTGTAATAAAAATTGAAAACAAAAAACTATTTGGATGAGATTTGTAATAAAATAATTAAAAACAAAAACATGTTTGATTTCATTCCCTTAATTGTAATTTATTTTTATTACTAGATATTAATATTGACTTATTAAATTTATTTTTAGTTTAATTAATTTTATAATTATTGAATGACAAGATATAAAATTTTAATATAATTAAAAAATTATAAATTTTATATCCATCACATCTTAATTTTATTTAGCTAAGTCTAAAAGTGTGGAGTTATCTATTTGAACATTCTTAAAATTTTTAATAAATGTTATTAGTAAGGTCCAAAATAGAAAATTAAACTAAATCCTTACGAACAATTTTTTTAAATTTTTTTGATGAAAGTGTTTGGTGTTAATTTAGACTATAATTTACAGGGAGGAGTTCTCTTAGAATTTGTACCTAAATTCTATCGAAAAAATAAATAGGCTATCGAAATCTTAGAGAGTGGAGTTCTAAGCTACAAAAAATCTAAACTGTGTTGGCAAAAGAAATGGTTTGATTTAAGCAACAAAGAAAAATTCTAACTATAAAGGAAATTTGAGGAAATAAAATGAATACACAATATCAAGAAAGCTGAAAAATAATAACAAAAGTATTTTTAGAGTTGTTTTTCTTTCTAGATATTGTCTTGAGGTTGTATTTTGTAGTAAGTTCAACGTGTTGATTGCTCTTTTCTCTAGTTATGTTGGTGGTGAATTTATAGTCTTTTCAGACTTAAGAAGTTTTATTCTATAACTATCAACTTCCTAACATTTTAGCTAACTACCTCCCATTATCCGCTTAACTTCCAAATTTTGGAATTTTGCATTTTATAACTACTTAATTTCTACCTCACTTCTCTATATTTAGCGAACTACCTCCTTGCATTATTTTTAAAGCATATGTAAATTATGTATTGACTGTTTGGAATCTTAGATCTTGGACTTCTCAATTGATTCTTATATGAATGAATTCTTTTGCCAAATGAATTCTAGGGCTTCTAAATTTGTGCCCTTTTCACTTTTGGGTCAAATATTGCATTAGATTATTTTTCAAATTTGAAATTCTTATCCATTCCAAAACATAGTAAATCTCTTTATGTTTCACCTTTTATTACTTCCTTAGTATTCAACCATTTCTACACTATAAATGCTTTTTATTAGTTCTTCACTTTTTAGTTTAGCTTTGAAAAAGACTTTTATTCTTTTTTCACTCCTACATTCTTCTCTTGTGACTTTTGCAATTGTGGATTCTTTTTGCCATGCATCTTCTTCCTCCTCAACATACTCTGTTGAGCCAAACACCATTAACGTATGTGTCTAGTTCTATCATATTTCCAAAATCCTTACGATTTGTTTGTTTCCATTTCTTTTGTAAGTTGTTGAACTTGAAATGGTACCATATATTTTTCATAAGAATTAGTAAAGAATTCTTAAGCTTTAATGTTCATTTTAACCTGCCAATCCTAACAATTAAATTCCTATTTTTAGCATTATTGAAGGTTGTACTCACTTAGACCAAGAATATCGCCTTCCTTTTACTATTGGGACTCCCCTGCCTATGAATGCTTCTCATCCATTGCTTTATTATTTAAAAGAACTAAGTAAGTCAAAGTTTCCCCTAGAATTTTCTTTGTTCCAAGCTCTTGAATATCTAAAACCTAGCCTAAGAATGTAAACTAATGGGCTAAATGGGTAGGTAGGTTATACCCATCATATCGCTTATCCTAGAAGAGGCAAGGCCTCGTTCAAGTAATAGCTCTTTTTAGTAATCCTATTAAGCATCATCTTAATCTTGTGTTTGCGATTTTGAAATTTTTAGAGTCCTTTGTGTAATTCAATTATCTTCCTTTTTAGGCATGCTTCTATTTCTTTAAAAGACATTTTCTTTTTGAGTAAATTGCCTATTATGGAGAGGAATTTGTTTCCTTAGATAAAATACTCATAATTTAGATTCTAGTGTTTTTAAATTCTCTTCTTAATATGGATATAATAAATATCTATACTTCTTTGAAAACTCCTATATCTAAATAAGAAATTATGAAATTTATTAAGGCTCTTCCAAATCGATTTGTCTTTTCCCTTGTTAGTAATAAATGTAGCTTGGAATTCCTTCCTTTATGCTTAGCAATAACTTTTGATAAGTTTTTGGCTTATCCCCTATTTTTCGAAATTTTTATAGAAATTTGAGGAAATGCTTTTATAATATTTTTTTGTAGTTAAATCTATGTGTGTGGTTTGTCCAACATTGGACTTTGCTTATTTACCTAGGCTTAGGGGCAGAGAAAGTCTACCTTCATTTGACCTTAGATTTCCTAATTTTCTTGGTCTTCAATTGTCCAGCAATTTCTGTAGTAAGACTTATAAATGCATCTTTAGTATTTTGCTATCTTTTAAGCCCTGATCTAAAAGTCTTTAAAAATTATAAGTCTTCCTATTTAGTTGTCGATCAAACGATTATCTTGGATTATACCAACCCTAGATTCTTCATTATTGATGGTGAGTAAGCTATGAAAACATAACCATTCTATTACAACCTTAGGTTTAAAAATGTATCTCCCTTATTTGTGGAATAGGAAATTCGACCTATCTCTAAGAATTCCTCCTACTGTACATTTCTTGGACTATCCAATAGGAGTGCCTTTTGAAGTCAGTGTTATCAAAAACAAATTCTTATGGGAAAATTTCAATCATTATCAAATTTTCAAATGCAATATTGTTATTGCCAATGTGGCTAACACTGAAGCTTACCACTCTTGGTGGCTTAAAAGCTTTCAGAGTTTAGTCTTTTGGCCTAATTCTACACTTCTCAAAGACATTTTACTCTACTCATGCATTTTTAATTGCAAATAATTATATTAAATTTCATTTATTTACAGACTTTGGAATCTTAGATGCTAAAAGCATATAAGAAATTCAGCCTTGTTCTTAGAAAGATGTAGCTCTTAATCCTCTTTTTAAAAGAAATTTAAAGAAAAGTTGCCAACGACTTTTAGTTCTAAAATGGCCGAATTGCTTAAAGAATCTGTAACCAATAATCATTCTACTGAAGACACTCTTCCTCTAGAAGGGACTTCTTCTACTCTTAAGAAGGTTGTCGAAGAGGTTAGTGATGGCATGACATATTGTTTTATTATTTTTAACTTTATTTCTATTATAAATTCCCACCGGCTTATCTTTCTTTATAGATGACACAATATCATATGCCCTTACTCTTTCTTTCCTTTTAGAACCAAAATGTAGAAAGATTAAGACTTCTCCTTATCTAAAAGCCACTAAGGTTTATTTACTGGAGTGAGACAAGTATTCCTTTATTGTATAGGTTGACCTACTAATCTGTTAATGAATTCTTTTATAACTTGCAGACAAATGATGTTTAGTCTATAGTGATAACCTTAGAAGAAGTCTTTGACTTGAACTTTTTAGATTTTTCCTCTAACCTTTTTTTAATGTTGCACGAATGATCAACTCTAAGGAAATACTGAAAGTTAAAAAGCTTTTAATATTAACCATATAGAAGAAGTTGCAATTCCTTACTGAAATTTAACATAGTTCTTTTTTAAGTATGTTGTCATATGTTGGGTGCACAACTCAGTCATCCACTATTATGGGACATCTAGCCATTTCTGAGAAAGTCTTTACTTCCTTTGAAAAATCTTTCCATGATTAAGTTATATACCAAAAAAGGTTGAGTATCTCACATTAACAAAAATGGACTATGATGTAAAAGAGACTAAAGGCAGGAATCTTCTGACTAAAATTTAACAGTTGAAAAATGAATTTGAATCCTTAGAAAAAAAGCTATTAAGCATGAACGAGCCATCAAGTTAATCATAGAAAAACTAAAAGCCCTTAAACAAGATGGAAAAAAGCTTAAATAGGAATTTCACAAAGTTAAGTAAACGACTATTGAGTTAGGCAAATTGTTGGTTTTATAGAAGGATGAAGTTAGATTTTGGAAGTAGTATGTGTAACAAGTCAAGCAGGACCAAGTGTCATGCATTAATCAATAGGTTGGAATTTGATCTTTAAATTTAGACCAGTTGTAAACTTCTTTGTTCTTTTTAACTTATTGTTATTTTTGAAATGGAATTTGAACTTTGATTTCTAAATGGTATTATAAAGTTAATTAGTTCAATAAATTTCTATCATTCCTTATTCCTTATACTTTTTAAAAAAAGGGTAGGCATACAAGGTTTTAGAAACTTTCCATTAATAAAAGGCCTATAAGGTTCACCGTATAAACTAGATAATTAATAAGATTTTTTTGCTTAAAACCTTATAATTTCCAAATGGTCTTACCTAACTTAGTGACCATTTATCCTATTCTCTATCTTTTATCCTATACATAGGATTAATTTCCATATTAGTTCCTTTCTTCGAATTCTCTTCTGTGACCTTTTTGAATAATCATATTATCAATTCTTGAAGTTGCATTTCATCTAATTCCTCTAACTCTATTACCATCACTTCTAAATACTAAATAGTCCCTAAAGTTTTATATTTAGCTACTCTCAGGGATGGATCCACCACTTCTATAGGGACTAAAACCATGTCTATATATTAAGGTAAATGGGCTAACCCCTGTGATAGTATGCTTAGAAGTATGATAAGGATATAAGGTTTTTTGCCATTCTCTTATATTATCTTCTAACATTGTCTCTAGAATTTTAACAATTATCTTGTTAGATGCTTGGGCTTGAACATTAGCCTAATCATAATACATAGCCAAATGTAATAATTTATCCTATAATCCTTAGTGAAATCTTTAACTTCTTGGCTTGTAAACACAGTTCCTTGATTGCTTGTGTCTGATTGACGAATTCCAAATTGATGAAAAATTTGTTCTTTGATGAATTTTAATACATCTATTTGATAAAATTTCTTTAAAAGTTCCACCGCCCATTTAGTAAAGTAGACTATGGTCAATAAAATAAAATTGTGGCATTTTGAGGATGATGATTGCCAATAAGATCAATGGCCTAACCTTTAAATGGCTATGGTTTAATTATATAATGTAACTCAGATGCAAGAATTCTTTGAATTCTTCCATACTTCTGACATTGTTTGTGACCTATGGCATATTATATGCAATCTTTCAACATGGTTGGCCAATAATATCCATATCGACGTATAAGCCACCTCATTTTTATTCTATATTGATGTGTTCCACATACCCCTTTATTTATGGATTCAACAAATTCCAAATAGTGAAATTTAGGAGGCGAATGAACTTTCGTAAGTAGAAACCATATTGAAAATGCCAAAAAACTTCATCTTTATATTATAATGAAGATCTTAACCATCCATTTATAAGAGAGGAATTTCACTAGAAATATTTAGTATTGATAAAGAAGTTGCTCATGATTGGAAATCAAAAATCATAGACTTTTTAGAAAATTATATCAAGAAATTATTCAAACTTAAGAACCAATCACTCGATTCTATTTGAAAGAGAAAAATATAAATTAGATATTTACTTATTTTTATCTTCATTTTGATTTTGAATATCTTTATTTTATTTTATTTTATTTTTTATTTTTTGTTTTTGTTTTTTGTTTTTTACTTATTTTTATTAATGTAGTTATTTATTTATATATTTGGCTATTGTTTTCTTTAAATCATTTTCAACAATATTTTCTTCTCTCCTATAGGTTTATCAAAAACAACATTTATACTAGTTAGGGATAATGCTATGTAATTCTGGACCTCCCCAAACTCTGTATTTTAGTGAGATTTCTATTGGGACGCTATTGCTATTGTTGGAATATGTTAAAATTCTATGTTATCAAAGAATTCTAGTAATTGGAAAATGGTGGTGTAATAAGGTGATAAAGCTACACTCATACACTTAAATTCCCGTTGCACTTGTTTCAACACTAATTATGAATCTCCTTTGTTTAGAATTTCTTTAGCTCCAAGATCATCTAACCGTCCTAGTCCAACTATGATGCCTTCATATTTTGCTTGATTATTGTACATAGGAAATTCATTTTAAGGGAGAGAAGAGTTTAGGTTCCATGTGGTGCAATTGTGAAAATTTCAACAACAACAAACTTTTTTATACTAGACCCATCGAATTTCAATTCCAACAATTTCTTCTCACAACTGAAAATCAAGTGTCCCTTAATCTCTTATACTTTAACTGAAGGATGGCTTGCTAAAAAGTTAGCTAATGCCTGGCCTTTTACAAGTTTTTGTGTGTCATATACCAAGTTGAAGTCTATAAGAGTTATAAGTCATTGTCCAATATTCCCTAAAAGGATCGACTTGTTCAACATGTATTTCATTAAATCAGTTTGGGAAACCATAAAGACTTTATTTTGCAACAAGTAATTCCTTAACTTTGAACAAACAAAATACAACCCCATCTATATTCCTTAACTTTTAACAAACAAAATACAACCCCATCTATATTCCTTAACTTTTGACAAACAAAATACAACCCCATCTATAACTTTATAATGAGTAACTACTTCTTTTCTATTGTTGTAAGAATTCTGATCAGGTAACAAATAATTTGTTTATGACCAATTTCATTACTAGGCCAATAGGTCAATATGACCACTCATAACAGTCATTTGTTAAGCACATACATTCTTGAGCATCACATAAATATGAGTAATGATGGCATACTTAATCAAATAGATAATGCAATCATGCTTCAATTTTTTTCATATACCATAAATTCACCTTCAAAACTCAATGATACAAATTATCAATACAAATGCAAATCCTTATTCATATAACAATTATTTATGTTGTCAAACTGTATTTCTTATTTATATCTCTTTACTTTACTTTTTATGTTAGGCTTACGCATTTTCTTTGGGTGTGGATCACTTGTACTATGGATGCCCAAAAGTATCAAGCTGTGGACACCGGTGGAGTCAAAATGTGGCAACTGCACTATAACCCTATAGGTATGCCTATCTATCCACAACCAATACAATAGAGGAGGCATTTTAACATTTCCTTTAACCACTTGCAAATTTCATAATTCATATATTAACAAATCATATGATATACATTTCATGTCATAAAACCTATATTTGCATTTATACTTGCAATTCATGGCTTACCACCATTAGAAGGGTGTCAAAATCACACTTGTATGATGTTACTATATATATATGAGTAATGAACATGGATACAGATCATTTATGTATATGTATGTTTTCTTTGGAATGCATTATGCTCAATCTTATATTCCAATGTTTAGTCTCCCAATTCACATGTGGTAAGTCCTATTTCATTTATTTCAAGGTTTTTTAAAATTTTCATACACATTCATAAAGGTTTGGATAAGATGCGGTAGAAATCGGAAACAAAAACAATGCCATGATTGTGACAGACACTTTCTCTATTTATACCACTACTTGTTCCTAAATATTCATATACAAAACGTTAAAAATAGGTTTCTAGGTATTCTAGACATTTGTCCCTCTGTGTCTCTCATTTCTATAGGACTAACAATCAAACCATTTAGACTCATAACTTATGGGATATAGATCAAATATCACATGCTACTCCAAAATAGGGGTAGCATCAGGTCACCATTTTCAATCTTTATTTATAAGGTCACAAAGACAAAATTAAGTCAAAGTCTCTATTAGAGGTTTTTAGTTCTATATTTTAGTTTTCATATTCAACTAAAATAAACAAATTTAGAGGTCTATAGGATGAATTATGACCCAATCAATATGACTAGTTCAGTAAACCCTAAACAGAATTCCACTAAACGATAATCTCTTGTCATATTTAACCAATTCTATACAAGATAACACCAAAATAGCACCAAAGCATCATCATAGCAACCATTCCACATCTAAATGAATCTTTTTATCCATTTAAACATACAAACAAAGAGAAATTAGACTAAATGTAGTCCCAAACCTTAAAATTGGCAAAGTAGTTCTTCTAATGCTTTTCCTTCCTTTCCTCTTTAGCTTTGCTTAACTCATCAAAATAAAATTCAAAACTCTCAGAAGTAGAATCAGATTTCGATTTCCTCATGAAATGTTTAGACCTATTTCTCTAGTTTAATCTCCAATTAAAATTATCCAATTTGGACTTCTACTGGCCAAGATACGGCCAAATTATTGAAATATGTTCAGTGAAACCTATCCATTCAACGAGGTACACATCCCAAATCAACTAACTTTGGTGTTATCATGAAAGGGCAACACAAAAATAAATCCAATTTTAACCAAAAAATCCCATTTACTTATGGAATACTTTTTTTATCAATTCCCCTCACATCACATTCATAAATCTAAGAAAACATATAAAAAATTCCATACATATTTCACATCTAAGTATGTACGTCCATGTCGAAGTGAACAAATTATTCATTTACCCTTATCTTTACATTAAGTACCATTATATCTCTAGCTATAATTAGACGTACTTAATTCATTACGATCACTTTTAAGTACATCCTAGACATGCTATAATACTTCCAGGATATATGTTAGGGTTCTACATCCCTTTTATAAAAGTAAAAGATGATATAGAGATGATGGAATGTAATAATTAGCATGGATATAATTTTGCCTCAATAATACTTGATAACTGGTATGGGTGTCAGCAATAAAAAATGTAGTCAACAAAGTCTTCCTTAACATTTTAATATTTATAAGGAGAATTCCCATGCCCTAGTAGTTTCACCATTAAATGCAGTGAAGTATACTTTAGTTGGAATTAAATCAGCTTCATCTTTTCCTAAAGCTATCATCATTTTAGTCAGTATAATATTTATTTCGAACCCATTATCCACCAAAACTCTTGAAGTTAGTATTTCAATGAGATAAGTTTTAATATATAAAGACCATATATGTTGTGTCGTAACCTTAACTACTAAAAACACCTTCTCGGGAATTCCTGGTCCTGTTGCCAGTACTAATTCCTTGGATTCAACTTTCTCAGAAGGGGATTCTACCCTCTTTGCACTAGATTTACTAAATGAAACTGTAAGCTTTATAGATGAAGCAATATATGGAAGCTGAATAGGAATGTCCCTAATTGTAATGAACTCACTAGAATCTTCTTATTGAATCTCATTATTGCTGGTTTATTTTTTCAATCTAGACAAAGGATCTCTATTGCTAAAGCTATTTTTTTTAGTTCGAGTTAAAGGCAACAAATTTTTTTGGGCTGCTAATATCGAGATAGTGGAACTCATTGGTGATACCGCAAATCTAGGTTGCTTGTATTGATAACTAGAAAATCAAGGTTCGTTTCTCTACTTATAAACTCGAGTGAATTCTGCTCAATGAGTTCTTCCTAAGATCTTTACCTTCTATTAGATCTTAGGGATTCTCTTGCCCTAATTCTAGAAGTTAGTACTATATTTAGGAATAAAATCCTATGTTCCTAAATTTTCTACAATTTTCAACTTCCTTTTGATGTTTAATAGTAAGTGTAAATCAAATTTAGTAAAATTAACAATTGCCACTGGAGGGAACATGTCTTCAACTATTAGCATAATCTAGTCAACTTCAGCAAACATCATAATTCCTTTATTAATGCGATCTTGGATCACATTCTTAAATCCTAAATATGAGTTCATTGAATAGCTCTAAGTGTGATATTTACAATAGTCTCTACGTCTAATTTCCTCTTTTGTAAGAATTCTATGCTCTGGGGGAAATTTGATAAAATTTTCTTAAAATAAATAATAAAAAATCTCCTCCATTTTGGCAAAAGGTATATTGAACTTGGCTCGAAGGAACTTGAATTTTCCTTTTAACTCTTAGGGATTTATGTTGTAAGGAGGGGAAATGTAGGTTCTACAGATATTAAATTTAGCTATTGCCAAATCATAAGAATTCAAATTATTAGTATAATTGCCTAGCGAATTCTTCTTATGATGACCTTTTTTTCTAAGAAGATCTTCATATTTGGAGACTTTCGCTACTGAATTATAGAAATAAAAAAATTCATATCTTAAAATTTCTTTTGCAGTTCAATATCTAGCCCCTTCTGGTTAGCTACTAAGATGAGGCTTAAAACTTAAATACATAATCAAAGGAATAATAGTATCAGGTGTATGCCCCCTTTATAACCTAGAACCATTGACAATTAAATACCTATTCTTTATATGCTTCTACTCTAATGCTTTATAGAATCAATCCTTAGAACTATGTCACAGACAATATGATGAAGATGACTAGGAGAAAATTATAGTGAGAAAGCAAACCAAGGAATAGCTCTAAAGGAGACAAAAAAACTTATCAAAATTATGGTTGGATGTTATGCTTGTGCCACATAGAAAGAGAGCAATTCCAAGATTCTCAAACAAATTTAAATGGATATCATAATATGAAGCTAAATACTTGGAACTTGATTAAAGGTGGAATCTTCGTTAAAAGGAATAGTAATTTACTTAGCTTTGAAATAGGTTTAAGATGGGATGTTATATAATTTTAACTGCATGTATCAATAAATTTTATACCCAAAAATCTTACTTTGTTCTTAGTTAAT
>JANZXR010344194.1:0-23724 GCA_027575705.1 Erythroxylum echinodendron
TATCGAAATTAAATATTCAAATTCTCAAATTAACACAACAATTACAAAAAACATTTCAAACATCATAAAAGGCATTTATCGAACACCTTATAAGCAATATGTATAATCCCAATCTAACCACAAATCAATTGCATTTTTTCATTATTTACCAACAATAAAACATATAAACAACCAATAAATCAATAATTACACAAAAAAATCGCAAACATCAATAATAATCAAGCAAGATTTCATTACCAAACACTCAAGTTTAACACTAAAAACATGTTTTTTTGGAGAAATAACACACTCAATAGAGAGTTTACCTCAAACAATGCACGATGAGTAAGAAAATAGTCAAAAAGGCCCGAAAATGTGAGAGAAGGGGCCAAAAAATAAAAAATATCGCGAGGAGAGAAGAAGAATTGTGCACGAGGAGGAGGGGAGGGGGTGGTGCGCGAGTTAAAGGAGTCGGATTACCGACAGAATGCACATTCCGTTGGTAATCTAGGTTTCCCTCGTTGTCTTCATGATGCAACTTGCCGATATTTACCGACAGAATACAAATTTCGTCGCTAAAAGAGCAGTATTTCCAGGATGGTGGAAACTCAAAAACCGATAGAACACTAATTCTGTCGGTAATCTAGGTTTCCCTTGTCGTCTTCACGACGCAACTTGCCAACATTTACCAACGGATACAAATTCCGTCGCTAAAAGAGCGGTAATTCCTAGCGGTGGAAACTCAAATACCAACGGAACACTAATTTCGTTGGTAATCTAGGATTTATATCGTCGTCTTTAACAAAACGACGGCGCAAGTTGCCAATAGTTACCGAAGGACAAGGATTTTCGTCACTAATGTTCGCGTTAAAATCGAAGAATCACCGACGGAATACGTATTCCATCGTTCAAGTTTATCTCTGGTCTTCATCCAAACGACGACATTTGGTTAACCAAATGGATATGATTTACCGACGGAATATGTATTCCATCGGTATTTAAGTTGCCTAGTTGTCTCTTTACAACAGCTTCCTGTTGCAACGAAACACAAATTTTGTTGGTAAATAAAGTTGCTTAACAATTTTACCGACGGTATCTTAACAATTTTACCGACGGTATCTCTACCGTCGGTAATTGGATGAAGCTAATTAATTGCAGGCATAATTCCTGCATTTATTGCCGACGGAAGTCCCTATTTTGTCGGTATATTTACTGACGAAAATAATTCCGTCACTATATGTCCTAAGCAATTAAATTGCAGAAACAGTTCTCGCAATTTTTGTCGACGCTGTAGGCTTAGTCGTCGCTATATGCCATCGGATATTTTGCGCGAAATTCCTTCCCTCCAGTTTTGCTGACGGATTTGGGGTTCTGTCGCTATATACGAAAACAACGCCCTATTTACTGACGAATTTTGTAGTTCCATCAGTAAATAGCATCAGTTTTGTTTCCGTCGGTAATATTTTGCCGCTATTCAGTGATTTTCTTGTAGTGTAGGTTAATTGAAAGTTTAAAGAACGTGTTCATATATTGAAAAGCTAATTTGAAGTTCCAACAATTCGGTCAAATAAAAATTAATAATAAATCAAGTATATTTCAATATTATTTATGCTCCATTATTTTAGGCCAATCACACTACAACATAATGGGCTTTTAGGGACGAAAATTTTCGTCGCTAAAAATAAAGAATTCTTTGTTGATAATGTCTAGTGACAATACTAAATCGTCGTGAAATCTTGGTAGGAAAATAGTATGGGCTATGTTTTTACCAAATTGTTGCAAATTATATTTCGCAACGAGTACAATATGTAGCCAAAAAAGATACGCGATGATAGGCAGAATCGTCACCAATGATATTTTATCACGCTTTTCTTTCGTGGCTAAATGTTATTATCTATGTTAAAATAAACGTAGGTAATAACACTTAACAACGAATTAATAATCATTTCCCAACATTATTTGCGATAATTTAATATTCGTAGCAAAAAAAATTTTAGGTACGTTTATTGGCGACATTTTTCAAATCGTAGCTAAAAAGTTTTGATGACGATTTTTTATTTTTAATAAACATTATTACTAAAAATTTTATCATGTTAATTATAATTATTTGTTAAATTTTTAATTCATGTTATTATTTGTAATATTTAGATTTTTAGTAATTTATTATACAAAAATAAAATTAAAAATAATTAGAAATTATAAGCATTTTATATAAACAATTAAATATTATGAAATTTTAATTACAAACATTAACAAAAATACTTATGTACAAACTAAGATTCGTTTTCATCGTTTTTACTATTTACATAATTTGGGCCAAGTATTTGTTTCACTATCTTTTGAAGCTTTGTCAACTTTCATTCATTACGTTCTAACTTTGTTCATTTCGTTCTAACTTTTGTTCATTATGTTATAATTTAGCCTTAAGCCTCTGGTTCTCCTCTTGAAGATGGGTAACATATGCTGGTCTTCATGAGGAAGAAGTAATTGTCTTAGGGTCACACCAAAGACCTTTGATGTAGTCAGATCTTGTATCAAACACGTTGTTACAAATGTCATGTATATTTGGCTCATTTCTATCAGAAAATGATCTTTACAACAACTCCTGCATCTTTTTCTAAAATTAAAAAACAAAATCAATACTTAATTCAAATATTATTAGTTAGTACTAATAAATAAATAAACTTAAAATTAAAAAATTATAGTTACATAATTATTGTACGCTTCTTCAGACACCTAACCTTTACCTTCATTATAATGTGCTAGTTTGTAAAGTGTGATCTTATCATACTCTTTTCCATCTAGTTCATTTTGACTCTGTTTTATGAAAAAAGAATTGAAAACATAATAAATAATATTGTATTTACTAATATAATTATAACCTTTAAACAAAGAACTTACAAGTTCATTTCGTAAGACAACAAATGATTTAGGCCCTTGGTTGTGAGGAGTTTTCATTTTTCCTTTGTTAACCTTGGTTTTCTCACACTTTTCCTATAAAGAAAAGAAATAGCCATTAAATTATGTAACAAGATTAATGGAAGCAAATGTGAAAAGAAGAAGGCAAACCTTAAGTTGTCAAAATCTCAATAATCACACATTTGACCCCAATTTTCTAGGGTCACGTGTTTGGGAATATGTCTTCTTACCCCCTCATCTGAAGGAAAAGATTTATAGTATTTATACAGTCAATAACGATGATCCTTGGCCCTTTGTTTCAACAGTGAACTCACACAGCTTAAAACATAAAGGTTCTCGATATCGACAATATCGAACTTCATATGTGAACAACAAGTAAAAGTGAAATTAATCTTTAAATAAATAATACAAAATTGCATATAATTAAATACATTAATAATTTACTGAAACTTTTTCCAAAGAATTTTGTAACAAATTGTCTTGCTTCAACTGTTTGACATGATAAGTGCAAGGCAATTTAGTCCTGACAATGACCCCTAACTCACTAGACAATTTTGCTATTTAAATCTGGTCAACAAGATGACCTAGTAAGGTATCAATATGTACAGTCAACTTGTTGTTCATTGCAATATTCATGCATTGCAACTTAGAACCTTAAGTGATACCTCTACCTCTTTTTCTGTTGTCGGTATTAGAACTTGACAACAAAAGAATAGTGATAAGGAAAAACATATTAAACATATAAATATATATTTGAGCATAAGTCTAATTATAGGTGGTAAAGATTAACAGAATTGTAGATCCCTAAGCACTAATTAAGGTAGTTAGAGGTTGTTGTTGACTAGTTTCATTGGTAGATGAAGTCGATTGTTGTTATTGGATTGGGTCGAATTGATCTGGTTATTGTGGGGGAACAATTTTGCTAGTTCTCACCTTCTTTCCCTTGGTTCTACTATGTGCAATTATATTGAATATATGTAACTCAAATATCAACATTACACATAAACATAAGTCAAACATCAACAGTGTGCATAAATATAACTTAAACATCAACAGTCCTCATAAACAAAAGTCAAACATCAACATTCTGGAAAAACATAACTCTAATATGAACATTTCACATTAACGTAACTCAAATATCAACAATATGTATAAACAAAACTGAAATATCAACAATCCACATAAACATAACTCAAACATCAACTTTCTGCATTAACATAAATCAAATATCAACAATCTTCATAAATATAAGTCAAACATCAACAATTTGCATAAATATATCTCAAAAAGCAACATTTCGCATAACCATAAGTTAAAAATCAACAATTTGTATAATCATATCTCAAATAGCAACATTTTGCATAAACATAAATCAAATACCAACATTTCGATTAACATAACTAAAATACCAACATTCCTCATTAACTTATAAGTTAAACATCAACATTCTGCATAAACATAAATCAAATATCAACATTTCGTATAAACATAAGTCAAGCATCAATAATTTGCTTAAACATATCTCAAGCAACAACATTTAATATAAACATAAGTCAAACAACAACATTCCGCATAAATATAACCAAAACAACAACAATAAGCATAATCATATTTTGAAGTTGCAAGGGATGTTTATGCATCCCTTAAATATAGTACATACACATTTAACATTCTCATGAAGTAGTCTCACTTGATAGATCACAAAATCAACATTGCTAGAATGTTGGAACTTTTAAATAATAATTCTTCTATTGCATCTTTAGAATAAAAATGTTAACATTAATTCATTGCAGAATGTCGACATGGTGACTAGTTTCCAATGGTGGAAATGAGCTCTGCTGGAAGAAATGTGACAAAATTTTCCGTAATGAAGAACAAATCCCCTCATCAAATACTAATCACCTCTTTCCTTCCATGATCGATCTTCTTCTTCAAGGTTTTTAATATCATCCAAATACCCCTTTTTCTTTATTATCATTATCTCATTTTCTGTTATGAACCTATTATCTGAACATCTGATTGTCTATTACTATATATTATGTTAAGTTTCCTTGAATCTTTAAGAGAACATAGATGTAAATGGAGGTAGTGGTGATGTCTCGATGATTCTTGGAGGATTAGGGAAATCAATTGTTTTGGAATAGTGGTTGATTACAAAATCTATGTCTATTCATTGTGATGATTATGAAGTTTATCAGGTGGGTATGCATGTGTCCAAATTTGACTTCCTAATACCATTTGATTTAGCTTTGATTGTTTTATTTTATTTGTTCATTAGCTGAAATGCTTAGTACGTGCGGTTCATCTAATACCATCATTCATACTACATATGGGAAATTGTTCATGTATCTTCTGCAAATTTAGTTAAAGCAAAGAAATTGACGAAAGATGGTGTCAATTCACTAAACCTAAGGGGCGATCTTAACTGTTTCAATTGATGGCTTGGAATGTACAAGGAGGCTTCTTGGGAGTCCAAGCATTTGAAACCCCTTTACCTTTTCTACGGACTCTAATGTCACTTGGAATCCAAAAGGTAATTAGTTCTTTTCCTTTTCAATGGAATATTAGGCGTAAACTTTATTTATTATCTTGTCTATAAGAATTGTTAAACTTTTAATTAACATCTTGTAATACTTACTATATATCATTATATTATATTGCTTACCATATTCCAGCATTTATATGTATTATTATTTTATTGTTTATAAATAATCAAATTAAATTTACTATGTTTTTATCTTATTAACATTAAAATTTTAGGTATGTTTATCTTTTTATATCCAAAAAGATAATTTATAGAGTTTTAATGCATTAACTATATATTTAAACAAATTTATAAAAAAAGGGAAATAAAAATATGAAAAATCATATATAAATGTCAATTACAATTAACTTTTAGATTTTAAAGTACATTTAACATTAAAAATTATCAATTTAACATTATTAATTATAAATTCTATAATATTAACTTTTGGCAATGATTTTAAGGTTTCGTCTTAAAAAATCCACATTTGGTGACAAATTACCAATTTTGTCGCAAAAAGTTACGTTTTTTGTGGCGTTTGAAACTTGCCAAACGCTCGACCTGTGGTGACGAACTACTAAAACCGTTGCAAAATAGGGCCTTTCAAACCGTTGCAAAATAAATATACTAACATTAGTATGTTTATTTGATAATTTGATTGGAAAACAGAAATTGGTATTTATGAAAACGTTTGCGTATAAACGTAAAATCGTGGCCTATTATGGACCGATCACATCCCGAATCAGACGACTTAATGAGCAGTACGAAGATCCACCATTTATTAAGGTCTTTTTACTCTTCTCGCTCATCTTGACAACTCTCTTCCTCACCTCACTGTCACGCTCCATCACACTCCTAATCCCACCCTCTATTTCTTCAGAACTCACGAGAATCGCACTCTCACTGGTCAATTCCTTCCTATAATCCATTTTGATCTCCACCGCTATACCCAATTCTACCACCATTTGAAATGCCAAGAATTGTTGTTCTGCATACATAGGCCATGTAGCAATTGGCACGCCGTACCATACACTCTCCAGTACCGAATTCCATCCGCAGTGAGACACAAATCCACCAATTGCTGGGTGGGCCAGGATGGTACCTTGTGGGGCCCATCCTATCACCTTTCCAATCTCAGCCGTTCGATTTAGGAATTCCTCGGTTAAGATATCTCGAACATCTGCATAGTCTGTTGGGAGTCCCATCTGACCCTTTGGTGGAGGCTTCCGTAGGGACCATAAGAAGCGAATCTTAGTGTGCTCTAGAGCGTACGCTATCTCTTTCACCTGATCTGCGTCAAAGCATCCCATGCTCCCAAAGCACAGGAACACAACTGATGATCTTGGTTGTTGATCAAGCCATTCCATGATCTCTCTGCATCTGTCGCTTTGATCACTGTTTAGATTCAAAATGGGTCCCACTGGGTACACTGGTGGGATCTTACTCCCAGAAAGGGAGTTGATTGCCTGAGGCTCGTACTCCATGAATGTATTGACCAGAATGCCCTTTGTTTCTCTAAACCTCCTTGTGTTTCCAAGGAAATGGGGAAACAAATCTTTGTTGAATACTAAAGATGGCAAGACCTTTGTGGGGAGGGGTTTAACCAAACTCGGTATTATCAACTCGGCATTTGAGTCCTCCAACTCGGTGAAATCCAGTTTCTTCTCATCGTAAAGAGTCTGGATGTGAAGTACAAAAGCAAGAAAAGCTGCATTGGAAGTGTAGTAAATGTAAGATGGAACTCCGAGTTCACTTGCTACATCAATCATTGTGGAGCAGAACATATCGACAAAAAACCCGACAAGACGTGGGGAGCCGGGGCTTGAATCAGACTGAGTTCGCTTGGAAACAACTTCTTTAACAAGGGTTTTGTAGCTGGCGACGTAAGAAAACACGTCCTGTCCAGGAGATCCACTTGATTTGGGATTCTTGGCTGAAAGATGGAGGATCTCGATGCGTTCAGAGAATGTGGAGGAGGTGAGTGTGGAGTGTTGATTGTGACTATCGAATGGCAATCTCATGGTTAGAACTGTCACATATATTCTGTCATCTCGGTCCACAAGTAGCCTTGCAATCTCTGTGGTTGCTACGACATGACCGAAGCCTGGTGCTGGTATGAATACCAACTCTGCTTTCTTCACTCAGTAAGAGGTTGAGTTAGCAACGGAACATGTATGGTTTTTATCTCATGTACAGTACTTCCTGATAAGTTCTAATCCGTTTTTTCTTTAGTTTTTTTTGCTAATTCCAGCTATAATTACAAAGATAAATTCTTTTAACGACAATTAGTGTCGACTTACCTGTTTCACGTCGCTGAAAAAATCATCTCCATTGTCTTCAAGTTCCATTGTTGAGAAGGAATGGAGACAATACTCGGAAGCAATAATTAATATAGAAAATGTCATAGGCCAAACATAATCAACCATGTTTTTAAAGCTCATCCAAGGTGTGAGAATTTAAATGACATTGTTCAGCTTTTTCGTTATCAAACCCATTCCGGAGTTACAACGGTAGGAAATTTATGGTGTCAAAATTTAAAGTTAGAATTTATGTCATAAAGATGGATATCTAAAAAATTTAACTTTGTCTAAAGATAAGCGCAACTCTTTAAATTTTAAGTATATGTAGACACATTTTTAAGTCATTTAATTTTAAAAGTTAGCGTGGTATGATTAAAGCATAACGAATAAGTATATGTGGTTCACTATATATAATATCTATATTATTATATATTTTTAAAAAAATTTAATACAATACATCACTAGTTAATTACTTCAATTCCTAACATCATAACTAACTTGTAATGTAAACGAAGAAGATGTTAATAAACAAACGTCTGAGAAGTTTCTGGTAACTCGCAAACAACAATTTAATGGAACTTTTAACTAACATTAAGAAGAAAGTTATTAGGTACGTTGTACACACTTGAACTGTGGAGCTCCACTAAGCTTTGTACTATTCTATACATAATGATATTAAGAAATGAATATTATTCCATGATGTTCTCCAGCTGATTTATTTTCGTCTCAAAAAGCTTTCGAACCATGTTATTCACTTGCTTTGTGTAATGATTCCCCTTAAATTAACTGTAAATTTTTTATTTCCTTTGTGATCCTTGTGGTCCTTGACAAGGGGAAGCATTTAGCCAAAAAAAAAAAACTTATACCAACTACTTCCATATTGTCACATTTTCCAGGCTAAGAGAATTTAGCCACACCTTGGCTCGATTTTTAAGTGTGAATGGAAATAGTCACTTCTTGGCTGCATCCCCTGATAACGCCAGTATATCTAAACTTGTCACATATCTTTAAGAAATTGGCCAAATAAGCATTAGATTCTCATCGGCTAGTCCACAAAATTAAAAATTAGTTTTTAGCATGTTTAGTAAGATCGGTTTAATCTCGAAACTGTTTATCTGTACTGGTGATCTTGTGATCCCTTATCGATTAGCATTAAATTCTGACCTCATAAAGTCCATCAGAGTTCTTTTCTGACCTTCTTGGTTTCCTTCTTCTACTGTTGGACTTTTTATAGCTTCTGGACATCTTTCTTGTCGAATTTCTCTCTCTTATTTAGTGATGTCAAAAACTTGGGTGTTTAAGACTTTACTCAAAACTCCTTGTTGTTTGTGTGTTTATGCACCTATAGTTACACAAGAAAAGTTTTAAATTCCTTAAATCAAAATAACTCGAACTACATTAGATGCTAAATTAAATAATCCCTAAAAATGATCCAAAAACTTCTTGATGTGATTTTTAAATCTATCTTTACCACAAATATATGGGTTGTATTCTTATAGTATAAATAGTATGTCCCTATGAGAATTGTTCTAGACGCCTAGAAATTTTTGTTTAAGATAAACAATATGATAATACAAATAGATAATAATTTGTTAATTAATTAATGATGACAACTTAAAAATTACTTATGTCCTTTTTTTCACCCAATCTTCTTGATTTAATAATACTTGATTGTAAATATCCAATAGTTATGATTACCCTTTCTCAAGATCTAACAAAGTAATCACAATTAAAATAGATATGAATTAAATTGTAGCCTCTCGACTTATCAAAACTCTTCCTCTAATTGGATTTAAAGCAATCTTAAGGGTAACTAACAAACAATTGAGATATATCTTCAATTAACTATTAATATAATGTTTATAGGTCTATTATAGTACCAAATCTTACTATGTAATATAAAATAGATAATTCAACATAATCTCTCAATTCATTTCAAATATAAAATAATAAAGATTATGAAGTATATTTATATTAAATCAAGAACACAAAAGTTTAACAAAACAATTCAAGAGTAAATAACAACAACAATAACAACTCAGTATAAATATCACTAACTGCAAGGTCTGGAGAGGTCTAATGTACACAGCCCTACCCCTAACTAGTAGAGAGGTTATTTCTGAATGACCCACAAGAAAAAAACAATTCCAAAGTAATCTATAAAATAAATTTACAAATCCATAGTCAAAATATATCCCAAATTGATCATAATTAACATTCAATAACAAGGGGAAAAACGAATCGAATAGAAGTTTGAATTCTAGATGTCTTATTTTCCTTATCTTTGAGTTGGAAAATTTTGCAACTTTGTTCTTCCAATATTTTGTTCTTATAGAATTTTGCCTTTCATACTTCATAATCCTTTTAGGGCTCTTTTTTGGGATTTACTTATTTAAATTCCAAAAATAGCCTTAAATCATTGAAAGTCTAAAAATCTCACGACTTTAAAAAATCTAGAAAAATTATGACTAGGGGTTTCCAGCTACTCCAGCTTCCATCTTGCACGATTGTGATAGACCTCTTCCTCTATATAGAACATTATAAGCGAACTCCTCTAGATTTAGATTTTTCCTATAAGATAAGTCAAGTTAGCAGTACCTTAATCATGCAATTAAATATATGGTTAGTTTCAAATATGGACAAGGTTTAACCAATATATATCAAACATACAAAATTCCCAAGATATGTATATGTTAGAATTTTATATGAACATATTAACTTGGGAATTATATCAATGATAGATCAAGAAACCAAAATGCATATAAGTGGAGAAAATATTTCACTAGGAATCAAAACAACAACCAAGCATATTAATTACATCTTTAAATTAAAAAATCAACCAATGCGTATGATCGAACAAAGTCAAAGATCCAAATTTTCTACTTCTTGAACATCTAAAAAGAAAATTGAATTTATTGAACTAATCGAAACCCAACTAGAATTAGACCCTCATATCTTTAATAATGACACTAAGAAAAGAAACCATCTTGGTCAGGCAACAAGAAAAGAGAGAAGTTCAATTCACAACGTGATCAAAAATACCCAAATTCACAGTCCTGATCTTTGATTTGCCCCAAAAGAATACAGAGTAGAAGCCAACCTAGGCAAGTATTCTAGCCACTATAGAAAATAAATTGACTAAAATCTCCAAAAATAGCAAAGTCCTAAAAAGTGAGAGGATTGTAAGACCATCCTTTGGAAATCTTATAAAAGAAATAAACAATAATATGTTAATTTATTATCACTCCCTCAGGCTCAACCTAAAAGTACTATCAACAGACGTTAAACACACAAAAAACTGATTTATTATCTCAAGAATTTGGAAAATTTTATGGAGATCGCAAACAAGAACTAAAAATGAGCGTCAAACAAAAATAAAATATTTTAGGAAATTTGTTGCTTCCTTGAATCCTAAAAAATGAATTAAGAAATATAAAACGAGTAAAGTATAGTTAAAAGGTGAGGAGGAGTTTTTACTTAAAAAACAATGGCGCAAGAGCGATTATAAGCTGAAAAAAGAATGAAGTTTCATATAGAACGTGAAGAAGTAAACAGAATCATAAAAAAGGAAATCCAAAAGTATACTAGTCACTTTGAGATGAAAATTTCAACCCACTCTACACGTTCTTCCTATAATTGCCCAAGTAAATCCCCACTCTGCACGTTCTTCCTTTCATTTCCCATGTCGTATATGTTTCCTTGGTTATTATATATTTTGAAAATATGAAATTTAATTATATTTAGTAATAACTATTAAATTAAATTTATTTTATTTAATTACGAAATTAAAGTAAATTATTCATAATTTTATTAATAATTAATTAAATATAATATTAAATTAATATATTAAATAATTAAATAATACTTATTTAGTTAATAATCAATCATATTATGAAAAAAAACAAGAATGCATTTTTTTTAGTTTGTATAAATTTTTAAAACGGGAAAAAACTAATACCCCAAAAAAAAACTCAAGCAATTTTTTTTTAGCTCAATTTTAAAACACATAAATAAAAATAAACATGCCGTAACGTTTTTAGAAGGGAAGTTATTAATACCTTTAAGCCATAGAAACCGGTAGTAGTTCTCACCTTAAAAAACGTGGGATAGCCAATGGATAGATTAACATCCCATCAATTTATATTATTACGAATTTAAAACCTTTTTTAAAACAAAAAAGAGGAGCCCCGCTGCTATTTTTTAGATGCACACTGGATAAATTTATGAATTAACGCAATAGCCTAAAAATTACGCTAATCGGGTACTCCGCACTAGATAAGTCCTGTACGACAGACTCGATCGAAAGAATGTAGATAAGAGGACTCGAACACAAGACCTTTTAGCTCCACACCCCCTATTCCACAAACTTGACCATCCCCTGTGGGCTCAAAAATAGGTTAACTCTTTTTCCAAGTTTACATAAAAAAACTACTCTACTAATTATCAAAATCTATTCTAGTTTTCTAAAAATTCAAAATTTTGGTATTTTCTATTTATATATAATTGAAATTATTATACAGTTATTTTCCAAAAAAATTATTATATAGTTAAACTCTCAATTATTGTTAGTTACTAATCTCATTAGGAATTTCATGCTCTTGGAAAATTTTCATTTTCTTAATATAGGACAATAAGAAGTAGTTAATAAATAACTAATTTTTAATTTAAACTCAAATAAATATTTCAAAATAAATGCTTAACTAATACTTCATACATTTGAATTTCATACGGTCAGTTATTATATATTGTGTTTTAATGTAATATTTTTATTTTAGTTCATAATGATAAAACTAGATTCATAATTTAAAAAGACAAATACGCATAATTAGGTCATAAAAATTAGATTATTTAATTATATCCCAAAACTTAAGGCATATTTATGTCTTTGCACTTTTAACTAGAAATTGATGTATTTGAATTTCACCGGGCAAGTTATTAAATAATGTATTTTAATGTAATCCTTTTATTTTGCTTCAAAATAATATAGTTAAATTAAAAAATTAAATATTAGTACACATAATTATGTCATGAAAATTTTAATACTTAGTTGTTTCTTATGTTAATAGTAATAAGATGATTAAAGAGTTTGTGCAGGTTCTTCGTTTGGAATATAACAGTTTTTGTTTAAATTGGTCTTTCTTTGTAATTAGTTTATATTTATTTGAATAATACAAATGTGCTATTGTTTACTTACTTTCTTCTCTTTGAGGCATGCGTAAAACTTTTTGGTTATAAGGTATATATTAAATTTTTATTTTAGATTTCTATATTTTATTTTAAAACTCGTACTTTTGGACATGCATAGTCTAGATACAAAAAAGTAACTTAAGCAAGTGGTGTTTAGGATGGTGATATTGAAATATGACCTTTATATATCATAGATGCATGAATTAAGGATGAGTACATATTGCATTTTACTTAAACATATAAGGTCTATTGATATGAACTTGGTCAAACATAAAATATAGGGAACCTATGAATAAGATTGACATTTACTAAGAAAGTGAAATTAGATTTACGGGGAACAAGCATGTTGATTGTAAGAAACCAAGAACTAAGTTGATCAAGTATTTTGAACACCATAAAGAATCAAATCTTTGATAACTTCTGAAATTTAATAAAGAACAAGAATAAAATATTTACATTTCTCAAAAATAGCACCTCATCCAATCATATTTAAAAGGCTCCTTAAATAATATAAAATTAAAGTTTCAGCAATAAACATGGGCTAGAATATGATCATATACTTTGATTGTGTTCGATACTAGAATTTTGACACGAAGTGACATAAACTCTGTCTTACTATGTATAAGATTATTTCCTTAAAAATTGATCTTTGAACATATGACCTAGCATATTCTTGCATGTAAAGTTGTGTTTAACTTGCTCTTTATCTTCTCATGTTTAATGAGGAATATAGGCTACAACGAAAACATGTATCAGCCAATGTTCAGCCAATGATAAATCTTGTGCATCCAAATCTTTGCTAACCTTAGCTTAGATCAGGTTAACTAGTGCTTGATCTTTGGATTTAATAAGTCACTTAAAATAGTTTTTGACATAAACTTTCAAGTTATATACATATATAATTAAATCATTCCATTCAATGCCTCTTTAACCTTCTTACTTTTAAATCTTATCATTGGCCAATTATACATATGCGATAGATCTTTTTCTTACCTAATTTCACTCACATAATTCTCTTCTTCTCAAAAGGATTTGACCTCGACTAGTTACCTATATCAAAAGAAGAAAAATTAGAAACATTAAATGCAACAGTAATATTATACTTACCAAGAATCTCTAGCTTATAACCATTATAATTGAACCCCTTAAAGACTTGAAATGGACCATCTGCTCTTAGTTGTAGCTCAGAATGACTCTACAATAGAATATTTTTCTTCCTTATATGAACTCAAATATAATCACCAAGTTCAAAATTTTAACTCTTTTTCTATCCTTGTTAGCTTCGGTTGTATATTTCTCATTCTTCCTTTCTATTTAAAGCATTACTTGTTTATAAAGTTGTTTCACTAGCTTAACTTTCTTCTTTCCACCTTAACTAAATCTTGCATTAATAGTTAAAAGGAATAAATCTAAAAGAGATATTAGACTAAAACTATATAGTCTAAAACGGTGAATGAACAGTAGATTAATGCGCACTCATACTATATGTAAACTCAACAATCAGTAAGCAATCATCACAATTATTTAATTTCCTTAAAATTATATTGTGAAATAAAATAGTCAAGTCATATTTACTCTTTACATGCTTACTATTTTTAATAAAGTATAGGTAAAGATGTATATAGTCCATGTGGTAGAATCCTATGTTTAGTCGTTCTACAAGTAATATAATATACACTTTTTCTACATCACGTCTCATCTAAGGCCAATAAAAATAATCATATAACATTTCTAATTTCTTTATAACACCAAATTGACATATTAAACCTCCATATGACTCAAACATATAATAAATAGGCACAAATAATTTATTTTCACAAAACAAGCAACAATTATGCTTATAAAAATTACTAAATGTCCCTTTTTCACATGTAAAATATATATTACCAATTCTTTTTCATTAAAATATAATTCCTTAACATATTCCAATCTTGGCAACTTTGCATTCAATAACTAAGAATAAATTTCTTTTAAGATAATGCATTAGCAACCACATTCTCTTTAATATTTTATATTTGATAACATACAAAAAGGTCTATCAATATATAAGATGGTAAATCTACTTTTATAGGCTTTTTAATAAAGGTAGAAATAATAAAATTTCCTTGGGCAATATTAGCTCTTCTGAGCAGCACCATAGCTTTACTTATTATCAGCATATCATAGGAGAAGAAATTAGAGGAGCTTTAAGGAAGATGAAGAGTAGGAGGGCAATAGGATGTGATTAGTTACCCATAGAAGTGTTAAAGAGCCTAGGAGAAGACAATCTTACTTGGTTAGCCAAGCATGTTAATATGATCCCTAAGTCCACCAAGATATCAAATGAGTAGAGATTTAGCACATTGATCCCTCTCTATAAGAACAAAGGACACATCCAAAGTTGTAACAACTATAAAGCCATCAAACTACTTAGTCATACTGTGATGTTATGGGAGAGGGGGATTGAGAAGAGAGTGAGAAAATATGTAGCTATCTCGAATAAATAATTTAGTTTCATACTAAGGAGGTCTATAACAGAAGCTATACATCTCCTTCGATGATTAATGGAATATTATAGGGACAAATAGAGGGACCTACATATGGCTTTCATTGATTTACAAAAGGCTTATAAGAGGGTACCTAAGGAAGTCATATAGAGGTGTTTAGAAACTAAGAGAGTTTTTTTCCCCTATATATGGGTTATTAAGAATATGTATGAAGGAGTTAAGACCAGAGTAAAGACTACAAGAGTAGATATAGAGCATTTTCTATTGATATCGGGCTACATTAAAGATCCTTGTTAATCCCCTTTATATTTTTAGTAGTTATGGATGAGCTTACCAAGAATATTCAAGGGGACGTGCCTTGGTTTATGTTTTTTTGTATATGAAATTATTTTAGTGAATGAAATAAGTATGGTGTTAATGTCAAGCTAGAACTTTGGAGGGATACACTAGAGTTAAAGGGCTTTAAATTGAGAAGAACTAAGACTAAGTACATAAATTGTAACTTTTTGAGTCACATGGTTGCATTAGATATGGGGATCAAAGGTGGTATAAAAATTATGCTATAAAGGGACTGATTCAAGTACCTTAGATCCATCATTTAAAGTAATAGCGATATAATTCATGGTATCAAATTAAGGTGGCTTAAATGGTAAGGCGACTCAAGAGTTTTATTTGATAAGAAGATAATAGTCAAGCTAAAAGGTAAATTCCACTATTTAACAATTAGGCTAGCCATGCACTATGATGCAGAGTATTGACCCATCAAATCGGTACATAGTTATAAGTTAATGGTGGCAGAGATGAGGATACTCTGCTGAATATATAACCTTACAAGAAGAGAAAAGTTCAAAAATATAGTGGTAAGAGACAATTTGGGGTCTAATATTGATAGTAAATTAAAGGAGAAAAGGCTTAGGTGATTCATACATGTTAAAAGGTGACATCCTCGCATCCCAATGAGAAGATGTAAGAAAATTGTACTTAGGGACCATAAAAGAAGAAGAGGAAGACCCAAGAAAAATTAGGGAGAAGTGATTATAAATGATATGGCCCTACTAAAGCTTACCGAGGACCTGGTCCTTTATAAAAAGTTTGGCAAGTAGGGATACGGAGAGAGGACCCTACATAATATGGTCTTTCTCTTTTCATAAGTCTTTTAAACCTTTTCCTTCGATTCTTATGTTCTTTAATTAGCTTGAATAATTTTACTCGTAGCATTTACTCCGTTAGTTATTTTATTTTTTACTCAATTACTTGTTTGTTTTATTGACTTATTTATTTTCTCTTTTGTCTGTTTATTTATTTATCTACTTTTATCTTTATTTCCGTTTTATTTTTTAATTTTAATTTTAACTTTAATTTTTATTTATATAGTTATTTGTTTATGTATTTGGCTATTGTTTGTTTTTAGCTATTTCCAAAAACTTTTTTCTTATGGGTTTATCGAAAACAACCTCTTTACTGGTTAATGGTAAGGCTGCATACTTCTATACCTCTCTATATCTTACATCTTAGTGGGATTCCTACTGGGACGCTATTGTTGTTGTTATTGTTATTGTTGTTTTAATTTTAACATATGAAAAAATGTTAATTAATTCCATCCAACTATCATGATGTTTTTTTAACTTACCATGCCCCTCATATGCTTCAAAATTCATGGTCAGTATATAGATTCAACTCTTTAGGCAATAGGTAATTTTACCATATCTCTAATGTTCTCATTAATGCATAAAGTTCTTTTTTATAAGTTCGGTAGTTCAAGGATGCTCTATTTAGTTTTAATTTTAACATAAGAAAAACGTTAATTAATTCCATCCAACTATCATGATGTTTTTCTAACTAACCATGCCCCTCATATGCTTTAAAATTCATGGTCAGTATATAGATTCAACTCTTTAGGCAATAAGTAATTTTACCATATCTCTAATGTTCTCATTAATGCATAAGTTCTTTTTCATAAGTTCGGTAGTTCAAGGATGCTCTATTTAGTTTCTCACTGAAATAAGCTATTGCTCTCTTTTCTTGCATTAGAAACAACTTTAATACCTATTCTTAAAACATCACGTTCTTTCTAAAAAAAAAATTAGTAAGTTAACTAATCCTAGCAAAGATCCGCAATACATTCTTTAATAATATTGAATATGCACTCTTATTCCCTATTCCTATGAATTTCTTGATAGTTTCAGTAAATGGCATAACAACTATTCTAAAATCCTTAACAAACCTTTAATAAAAACTATTTTGATCATGAAAAATTCTTACCTCAATTATTAGTCTAGGTCTTAGCCATTTCTTAATTACATTTACCTTTTACTCATCTAACTCAATACCTTTCACACTAACAACATAACTAAGAAATACAATCCTTTTCATAAAAAATGTACACTTTTTAATATTATCATATAGTTTTGATGTTCGTAGTATATCAAACACACATCTCAAGTAATGAATGTTCTTATAAATTTTTACTATACCCTAAAATGTCATTAAAATATAAAACTATAAATTTGCCTTCATATATATGCAACAAATAATTCATCAAGCATATTATCTATCTTAGTAATTGGATGTCTATGCTTTACCATTATATTATTGATATTTGCTTATAAATGCATACAATATATGATTCACCAATCTCATTAAATTACTAGATGTTTTAATGATGTATGTTAGGTATACATTATTTTAGCACTATTTTCATGGCATTTTGGTTGTATTTAGGATGATTTTGAAGGATTGTATACTTAAATTTAAGAAGTTTAATTATTTCAAGTCTTATTTCTGCTCGTACAAGGAAATGAAGCAAAATTGAATTGAAATAAAGCAATTTTGGAAGATTTGGAGAATTATCATAGAACATGATATCATACATGGACCCGTGACAAGGGTTGTGTTACAGTATGGTTGCTTTTACAATATGGTTGCTTTTGTTTCTCCAACACAACCTATGTGCATCCTATTACCCCTTGGATGAAGAATATGGTACACTACATAGTCATATATGTACTTGCCTTGCATTGTTATTTTTGAAGAAATTTATAAAGGACATAAACAACTATATGAGCCCATGCTTAGGGTCATGCATCTCATTAAAAATTATGGATTTAGGTTTTAATAAGAGAATAAAGTAGAAAAGAGGAGTTTTTTGACTAGAAACAAAAAAAGTCACTTTGAAGTTATTTTTCATTAGTCTTAATCAAGAGTTCACAATTCTTTGGAGATAGAGGAAGGATTTATCAATTCTCTGGGATTTCAAAATTCAAGAAAGTCGCTTCTTTATATTGTTTTCTTCATTTTTTTGTTGATATTCTTTTGGTGATTATGAAAAATAGGGTAATAAATTTAGGTAGAAAGAACTTAGGATGTGAAATATGTTGATTTATTTTTTTGATTCAATGAAATTCTAGTTTTCTTATTATTATTCATGCTTTTATATTAATTGAATTGAAGAAGAAAAATTGTAAGATTCATCATTAGATTCATGCATTGAGATTTGAGAGATGAGATGTAATTTTAGGTCATAGTATGTATAAAGAGGGATGAGTGTAAGCTATTCTAGAGAAAGCCACAAGATCTTCCTAGGTTAGGATAAAACCTATCAAGAGAGTTCATAGTATGAATCAAAGAATTCTTAGGTTGTCTAAATTCAAAAAGAATTTTGGTTAATTAAACTTTAAATAGAGATTATATGTCTTAAGAGACAATATAATTTAAGTTAGAATAATTCATTAATCAAAGGTGAAATTGAATTTAGTAAAGTCCTAGGGGAACCTGGCCTAAATCTAGTTAGTTCATAATTTTGTATATTCTTAATCATTGTTTTACTTTAGTATTAAGATTTGTTCTTTATTTTATTTTCATTATTCATTCATTTATAATGGTTAATCTAGCATGTTAAGGTTGTGAGTAACGAGTAGTTAACTGACAATGCTCATGGGTTTGTTCTGTATTCGCTAATGCTAGCTAAAACTATACTGTGCATTGTTGGTAACATAAATAGAAACAAGTTTTTGGTATTTTTGATGGGATTAGGAGTTAATATATGCAAATTTAAAAACTAATCATACTATATCTTTTTGTTATTTTTATTCTATTCTTTTTTTTTAATTTAGTAAAATTTTCTTTATTCTTTCTCTTTTACAACTCACTTCTTGTATGCTCAGTCTTGAAGATCCTAAAAGTCTTATTAGGCTAAAGCCTAAAATCGAGAGAACTTTGCACATAAGAAGAAGACTTCAAAGGATAATAGAATATTAGGAAGCAAAAGATGGTTATAGGAAATATAAGGTCATTAAAAACTTTGCCATACCAAATGCCCAAGGAATCAACTTATGATAAGGCCTAGCATCAAAGCTATCAACTTTAACTTAAAACCCTCCTTATTATTTATGGTGTAGTAGAATCAATTTGGAGGTTCACCATATAAAGACCCTAACTTGCATCCATCTTTATTTCTAAAGTATTGTCATATATTGATGTTGAATGACGTGCCTTATAATGCCATAAGCTCCAATTATTTCCTTTCTCTTTTAGGAATAAAATTAGATTGCTTTTATAGATCCTACCAATAGGGTCAATCACTGTTTGGGATCAACTCTCCCATGCATTCTTAGAGAAATATTTTACTTTAAATAAGATTGCACTAATAAAGAATCAAATCACCACCTTTATCAGAGGGAAAGCAAGTCTTCATATGAGTCTTGGTAGAGACATAACGAGTTTTTTAAGGTCATATTCAAATCATAAAATGATCTACAACACTAAAATATCTATAGATGTCATTATTGGTAGAGCCCTAATGAATAACAAGATCTCTTTGATTAAGGATATGGCCTAAAATTACTATTAGTGGTTAAATGAGAGAGCCACCCCTAAAAAGATTTTAGATAAGTATGATCTAGATGCCCTAAATCTTCTAACTGCTAAGGTAGACACTTTTTGTCAAAAATTTGATCATATGAATGCTAATGTTATTAGTGTTACTAATGATGTTTGTCCCATTTGTGGATGCCTAAGACACTTAGCTACAATTTTTTAATTAGGGAACTAGTTTGTATACGAACCTTCTTTGGAACATGATAACTCTACTAATAACCCTAACTAGAAGAATGATTCATTTTCAAATATCTATATTCTTGGTTAGTGGAACCTTCTTGCCTTTTCCTATAAAAATAGGTTTAAACTTGTACCTTAAAATATTCCAACACCAAGTTTTTAGCTTAGATCATTTAATATCCTCCCACCCAAAAAAAAATAAATCAAACTTAAAATTCCTTCCAGGGAACACCACCAAGGCTAAGCAAAACAAAGAATTAAGGAGGATATTAGGAAGTTCAACTTTAAGGTGGATTTGGTTGTTATCTATAACATGATACTTGGGCCTCAAATAGCTTAGCATGCTAGTGCAATTATTAAACCACTTGGTTAACTACCTAGCAAGCTAAATAATCCTAGGGAATACTATAATGATGTTATGTTGAGGGGTGATGAGCTGATTAAGAGCCCTAGGTTAGAGAAGAATAAAAGTGAAGGAGACTAGGGAAGGCACATAACTATTAGAAAGGAGAACAAGTTTGAAAGAGAAGTGCCTAGATACATTCCTCTTGCACCTTATAAGTCACCCTTGTTATTGCCCTAAAGATTGGTTAAGGCAAAGTTAGATAAGGAATTTGAGAAATTTCTTTCTCTTCTTTGAAAATTTTATATTAATATTTCTTTTATTGATGTTTTAAAAAAAAAATCCTTCTTATGTCAAGTTCTTAAAGGAGATTTTATCCAAGAAAATAAGGCTTAAGGAGTATGAAGCTACAACTTTGACTAAAGAATCTAAAGTCATAACTTATAATAAACCAAATCTAAAAGGTTAGGGACCCTAGTAACTTCTCCATGATTGCACTATTAGAGACATGAGTTTTGATCTCATCCTGTATGATCTAAGGGCAAATGATAGCCCCATACCCCTATTCATTTGCAAAAAGATTGTCGTGGGCACTCCTAGACCTACTCCTACCTCTTTATAATTGGCATATCTCTCTTTTAAATGTATAACAGGTATATTAAAAGTTGTGCTTGTAAAAATTGATAATTTTCTTATTCTTATGGATTTTTTGGTATTTTTCTTAACTAAGGATAGTTATGTGCCTTTAATTTTAAGTAGTCCTTTCTTAGCCACTTAAAGGTCCTAATTGATGTTTATAAAGTACAACTAATGCCAAGGGCCAGGGATGAGAAATTGGAATGTGAGAAATCATAATCTTAAAATCCTATTGATGTTAAGTTTAACAAGTGCCCATATTTTGGTATAATTAATGTGGAAATATCTTGTTAAGCAGGAGAAAAAAGTACAAGATATAAAGGGGATAGATTCATAGCTAAAGGAAATGGAACGAACGAATACATTATAAGGAAACATGAAGTACGTACAAAAATTGATCATTATATTAAGAAAAAGGAAAAGAGTAAAGTTGAAGGTGAATCTCAAGGTAACTTCTACCATACCAAAAGGTGCCTACTAAGTTTACATTGATGGAAAAAGATTAAGTTTATAACCTAAAACAATAACTTATTAGGAGGCAACCCAACACTATTTACCTTTAATATTCTTATAATTTAATGTTTTTAGTTTTTAAGGTTATTAATTGTTTATTTTCTTAGTTCATATCATTTTCTTCATATTATTTTTTAAAATTTTTATTAGAATCCCTCACTAAGTTTTTGGAGTTACTGTATTTTTATTATTTTTACAGGCTTTTGGGCCAAAACAGGCTCTAATATACCACTAGATTCATTAATGTGTTATCCTACTAAGAGAAATAGAATGTGCCACTTTTATACATGAAACATATATAGATCATGCATATGGTCATGTATATATACACGTGCTAAACTCGTGTTCAGCTACAGAAGAGGATAAAAAATTATAGAATGTACTACTTTTTGACATTATCAAGTACACAATAGTGTATCCATACCTGTATTAAAAAATAACCTAAGTTAAGTAACAGGACCTTATGTTACAACCCGTGTATAGGAGAACCAAGCAATAAAGAGTGCCACTTTTATACATGGCACTTGCATAATCCTATGTAAGCCCTATATGTCTCCATATGTCTTTCCCATTTCCTAAGCGTGTTTAATTCAAACAACATACCCTTGTATTTCCTACATAGCCCTATGTACTAGCAATACATGGTACCTACATGATACCATATAGTGATATATAGGACGCTATAAAAATTATACACCCTTGTGTTTTCTCATTTTAAAATGTATTTTCTCTTAGTTTTTTTTTCTAAACTTTTATTATCTCTTTTAGTTCTTAAAGAGATAAACCAAGCCCTATACATAATGTACCTTAGTGCATATTTATTTATCTTTTTACCAAATCTTTAGCTTCATATAGATTTTTTATAACACCTTTATTATCATTATTTAAATTCATCTTAGATTATTTAATGCTATGAATTATGTTCTATACTTATTTAATGATTATATATACATTATACATTATATAAAAATGAATAGGTGAATTTAGACTTATATGTGCTTTATATGGTCAAAGATTCTTAATATAACTGATATAAATTACTTTAGTTCCTTAAAATTTTAGGGATTGGTTAGTTTCAACTCTAAAATGAATTAAAAGATATGGGGATTGATATTTTAGAGTTATAAGATGTAGGAAGTGGTTACAATATGTATAATAATGGAAACATGATATAAGATTATTATAAGCTAATTATATTCTATTCAATGGCTCATTCTTTTATTTTGCATATTTTATACTATAGTCCAAAATTATGCTTTTGTGTGACATCATTTATCATTTTTATGATCTCATTTTTATTTTTATATCAAAATAATACATGGACTTAGGGACCACTTAGACTACCATTGAGACCTACATATCAAGCATCACACAAGAGGCCAGAATACATACAATTTACTCTTCATCACACACCACTGCCCTAAGGAAACATGCTCCAAGGAGATAGTAGCGACTAGTGCAGACACTCCTAATGTTGTCATCGCCTTCATTAGAGCCACAGGCTGCTGTAGATGTTTAGGAATAGTTGGATCATCTACTGCTTGACTTTGTCATAGAGGCACAGTGGAAGAGAAATCAAATTTCAGCCCCCTAAAAAATTTTCCATTAACTTAAGCATAATAGCTTAAGGAATAAATGCCTGAGAAGAAATTGAGGGTATTTTCGGTATATAGCTTAAGTACCAAGGGTAAAGTGGACTTTTAGAAAAGGCATGGTGGACATGTCTTCTTAGCAGGTGGTAGCGTGAATGAAAGAAAAACAGAAGAAAAAGGAGAGGCTTCG